>QLOI01002515.1:34018-59013 GCA_003313605.1 Tuber umbilicatum | reverse complement strand
CCCCCGGCATCTCCGTCGCGTTATCGGGAACAAGGTGATCCCCAGCTCCGCGAGTGTGGTGCTTGAGAAGTACTCTTTCGCGGCGATCTCGGACCCTAGAGGTGCGACTCTCTGAATCCGGAGGGAATCTTGGTACCGTGAATGCCCATGTTTTCGAGTTTTCCGCAGTAGTTAGGGACTAAAATTTTGCTTATAAGTAGTAATGCCGGTAGCGATGTAAGAGTTGGGAGCGAGAATTGAAGTTAAGATGTTCCTGTGGACTGGGGGGACGCTCTACGCGTTTACTCGGATAGTATTTGAGTGCAAGTTTCTCCATGTGCGTACTACACGGGGCTAGGACTCGTGACTTGCTAAGGCTCAGCCTTATGTTTATTTCGATTCATTAATCTGTGGGTATGGATGATCGGTTTAAATCCCGTATCCTAAGGATATCAAGATGAATGACTTCCCCGGGGCATTCAGAATGTGTCCCCTAAATTCGGGAGGCTATATCTCTGCACTAACAGACTGGAGTTGAAATGGGATACCGATATGATCCTCTGTCCTTGTCCAGCGTTGGCAAAAGCACGGTGGTTAGCCATTTTTTAAAAAAAATCTCTCGCTCTATTGGCACAAACCCTCTGGTGGGCCTGGCAGGTACTAAAATAAATTCAAAAAATACTAGTCGCGGTGTATTATCCTCTATAAATCGTTATCGCATACCGGTAGTAAGTTGGAGGGAACTTTATAACTCGTAAAGTACCCTCTCTGCATACCCATACCGTGTAGCTTCCATTCCTACCCCAGAATCCCTTAACGGCCTAACACCGCCTTGCCGTTTTCTGCACTGGCGGTTTACGGGAGTACTGAGTATCCCAGGTACTGTACTCGTACAGTCCCAATTCAGAGATCGACGTATCCGTCAGGTTCACCTTTTACGCGTGAACGGTAAACTACGAATATTGATTACCAGTAACCGATAAGCAGAAGAAATCTCGAGCACATACCTACGCTCGTACAAGTACTTACACTCGTACGACTACAGAGCCTGCAGTATTCGAGCACTGAACACCATAAGTTACATGCGCACAAATCTTGTTGCCAGAGTGAACATGCACAGTAAGCAATGAACAAATCCAGTGCATCGTATCACAAGTTAATTTAAAACTCCTACGAGGAGCAACGTAGCTCGCAATCACGTAACACCAAATCTAAGAGCCTCAAAAATCATCACAGCGAGCTCGAAACATCGCAAAGAGCTCATCATCACCAACCCGTTGTTCGGAAACGCGAAAGGGGGGGGGGGGGAAGAAAAAAAAAGGAAAACCTTTTCACAGCAAACACATAATCCCCCTATTCAAGTTTTTTCGCCCAGAAAAAAAGAAAGAAAGAAAGACAAAACATCTTCACTGCAAAGCTAACATTACATTCTCAATTTTCAAGATAATATCCCGATCCTCGAAGAAGAGGAAGTTGCAGCATGTCTACCAACTCATCATGCCGACGACTACAAGGAGAATTACAGCGTCGTCGTCAGGATCTGTTTGAACCCCTCGCCGTGTTCATCTTTTTTTTTTTTTTACCCTCCCTGCGCGTGAACCGGGTGACAGAGTATCCTCCGTAACCCACTACTTCCCGGTAATATATCGGTCGGCTATCGTTGGCCCGTTCACTCGGCCGAAGCGTAGTAACTTAAGGCATTCATGTAGACAAAACGCAGTCTTCAAGCAGCGCTGCCTTCTGTACCAGTCTTTTTTCTCCCTTTTTTTTCCCTTTACCCCACGGGGCACGAAGCGTTGTCCGAGACTCCCCGGATCTTCTATCCATCCATTTATCTCTTCGCTCTCTCGAGTGATTTTTGATGCTCGTTTCGAGTGCCTCTATCGCTGTGGTGGCACTGTACTGTAAAGTACTGTACTGTGCAGTACGTTGGGTTAGAAAGCACTGTGCTTAAGGTGGGTAACTGGCTGCCCAGGCGGATTGCGAACTTTATTAGAAAAGGAGGGGACGGAGCCTTTTTTATTTCTTTTACCTTACCGCTCGATATATTTTTTTATCCCCGTCGAAAACAAAACTTTAGAGAGCCTCAAAAAAAAAAATTCTTTCTTTCCCTGCAGTACCCTCTTAACATTGTTTTTCGCAAATGGTTGGTAAATAAGCGTGACTTTGCGTTGTTGGTGAAGGGGTTTGCGAATCGGGTTTAGCTGTAATGATCTCGCGATGCCAAAGATGGTTTATTGTAGAGGGCTGAAGGGGCAGGGGGGAGGCTTTTTGCAACCACTTTGACTTGCCACGATACCGGCACCTTTATAAATTATCAAGGGTTTACGTTACTGGTTTAAGGTACTGTACTGTGCTGCGGTGAGAATACTCGGTTCGTAAAGTATGTGTGGAATGCGCGGCGTCATAGATTGGTGGTACGACCAAATCACTCGTTGTCGTGTGCCCGATTTATCTAATTACAATGGAGAGGTGTTTCTTTCTTTCTCTTTCTCTGCTCGGACATGTAGTGACAGCAATCCCTTGTTTGCTGGAGTGGGGGATTAGGGGGGATCGTGCTTGTTCCAGCTCAGTAGTCCACGATACCAGTGCTACTGTAATCGTATATCTCCATGATCCAGCGCAGCGCTGAGTTAGTGCGTTGCGCAGATAGTTGAAAACCAGGTCATAATATGCTCCTTCTATGCCTGCCATTCGAGTAGCGCACTAGGTTATTGGGCTTAATTACCCTCATCTGGTGATATAAATCGCCCGCTCATACCTCAGGTAGAAGAAATGTGGAACATGCGGTGAAGACATACAAGCACCTACAGTTCTTAGGTCCATCCAAAGTATTGAGATCACACCCGAGAACAAGCTGTAGATCACAAGCATTAAGCAATAAGACTGGCTACAGTAAAGTACTATGACATCCTCGAGTAGAACCACAGGTATGCTGTATCTCGTTTTACCTGGTTTCATCTATCCCAGCGCTCGCAGTTTGCATCGCTCCATCAATGGTAGCAGTACAGTATTCATTGTCTGATCTATCTACGATGCTAGGGTCCGATTTATAAATTAACTCATGAGCGAAAGAAAAAAAGAAAAAAGAGCGTGCTAACGGAAGCGTTTGCCATTTTGAGGGTCTCTTACAGGCCTACGAAGTGATCCAGTCGGTGTCTGGTCTTGACAGCTCCTTGAATGCACGCCGGTCTCCTCACAGAGTGACGGAGGAGGGTGATATTCTGCAGCAGATTTCAATACTCGAGTCTACCGCTATATCAACTGATCCTATCACACGAATCTCTGGTTACATTTGCGGCTCAAGAACCTCGGAGGGGGGGGGGGGGATCAACCCCACCATCTCTGCATATATACCCGTTCAACATTGGCCAAGCGTCACGTACCGGTATTGGTGGCCATCGGACGGGAACTAAATAAGCCATTGGCACCATAACTTATTATGGAGTACACGCATCCAGTACCGAGTTGATGGTACAGTATTGGTTGACCAGTTCATCACATTCGACGTGCAATAACGCGCGCGCCACAATAAGCTCCAACAGGAACGGGGATCTCAGTTTTTAGAGCAAAAACGTTCGAAATACTACCGATTACAGGGTAAACTAGTCCACTACCACGGCTTACCATCGCCAAGTCCGATACTTACTACACCCCTCCAGCATCAATGCATTCCTCGACAGCACTCAGGTAAGTGAATCCGGGCACTAAGAATCACAGAAAAATAAATTAAAAAATTGAAGCAGAACGAATAATTGCTTCTGTTATTTTGCCGTACTTTTTGGCTTAATTATCGAGGTACTGTAAGTGCTCGATTTCAGAAGTGGGAAAATGGAACAAGTGGTTTCACAATTTCATTGAGCAATCTTGCTTGTCTCATAGATCAAGAGCTTCAGCTCTTGGCATCCACCATCCAATACGCCTGTAGCCAAGAGAATGCTTTATGGAAAGAAAATACAAAGTACGGGGGAGATATTTTCGCACAAGACAGGCACTATTGTGCTGGTAAACTATCCCAGTCTTGTGCAAAAACATCTGATTTAGAGGGGGCAAAATAAATGGTGGTGGTGGTGGTGGGAGAGAGATCATAGTTTGCTGTTTGCTGACGATGGCCGTGGTAGCTGACAAGTTTACCCCTGTATTCGATGATGGCATTTCCAATGTTTTCTCCTGTTTCACCACCGTTCTTCATCCCAGTACGGTATCAACCAAAAAGCAATATCAATAGCAGAGCCAACACTAGTATAAGCTACCCGTACATTACTTGACCAGTTTAAATTGATGGAGCCGTTAAAGGAATTATTTTGGTGGGCCGATGAAGTAGAGGGCCAACGATCCTCCGAAACCAGGACTCGCTGTCCCGGACAACGAATCAAGACCCTCAGCGCTCCCGCTGTGAATACACACCACTACCGTACCGGTATGTTACGAGAGCGTGAAGGTTTAGAACTACAGTACAGCACACGCCGCGAGAGCGCAGCTCGTAGCCGGCTGTGGCTGCTCTGGCCTCCGGGTTGGACGTTCTCCCTTGGGAGTTTAGGACCGTGCATTTTCTTACATTTCTTTTTCCCTCTCCCTCAGTTACGGTCCATCAACTTTATTAGGGCCAAAATTGCTGCAGCGCTATCAGCTAGGAATTCATCGTATACGCCGGTCGTCAATTCCCCTCGACCGGTAATTCCCTCATCTTCAACAGGTGGGGTAGTCTTCTATTACCAATTTTCAAAAGTGTTGGGAATAAAAAATATCGGCATACGATTGTGGATTGATTATGCTGTATCTGTTCCCCTTGTGCCCACTCAGGGATCAACATCAGAGGTCAGGCTTTGGCACTAGCATATCTGTAGAGAGAGGTTTTTTTTTTTTAGGCGGAAACAACGCTCATTATTCGATCCCACAACAGCGATAACTCGTAAAAGAGTAAGACCGAAAAATGAGATGACAATACGCGCAAAACAGTAAATATCACGGGAAACTCCCTAGCTGTTAAGGCAAATGTTTTAAATACTGTAGGACTCCTCGATAAAATGCCAGAGAATAAAAACGACCGTTGATAGCAGACATCCAACCCGAGACTAAAATGTGGAGTGAATAATGATAATGAAGATAATGATAATGAAAATAATGATAATAATAGTAATAGTAATAGTAGTGGTGTTAACAGGAGTAATTCAGGCGCTGGGCAGAGGAAGGTACGGAAGTGTGCCTAAAGGCAAGAAAAGGAAACGAAGCCAGAAAAGATCCACTTTTTCTGATCAGGCACTGGCACTATACATCCTCCTAAGGATCAGGAAACCCATAGTCCTCAGATTCGGGGGTTCCGTGATCACCGTATATTTCCACAATCATAATTCGTCCTGACTGGTTCTCCTCTAGAAATAGACATATAGATTAGATATATAATTCGAATAGAAAGATTGAGAAAAAAGCATGCAGAGGAAGGTAGAGACGTGCCAGGAGGTTTCTTCCAATCTTTTTGATTCACTACCGCTATAAGTTGTGATGGTTGCTCATCTCTTTCAATGGTCAGAGCTATAAGAGCCCAGAATATTGCAGGGTCGCCGGCAGCTCGGAGTTCCTGCGCATCACTGCACTCTGAGATATTGGAGGCGCCTGCCAAAGCCTGCAACCAGGAAACCTGGGTATTTACACTCGGCTTCATTGCATCGCCGGCATAACGCAGAGTGCAATAGCCATCACAGACCTCGGGCCTCAAGTCCTGCCAGGTATATACTTCCTCCTCCTCACTTGGCACAGACCAATCGCCACGTGCGATATGAAAGGACTTTTCGGCGTAAATATGGGTACTTTTGACTGTCATTGTTGTACGGAGGTTTTTGTGCTTAATGCAATCACTCGATTCGGTCAATTTGTTGTCGGAGTAGTGGTAAAAATTTGTTGAGAGCCATTGATCGAGTTGTCCACGCCCGGGGAACAATCCGGTGGAGTCATGCTCTTTAATGCGGATATAGTAGGAGGCACCCTGAGGATCTATTAGAATGCTTATCTCAACACTGGTGTAAGAGTTTTACCATTATTGTGGATGCACTAGTTGCGAATAAATTGTGAAAGAGGGGGTGATTAGGGAGGAAGGTTTTGTAGGAATGAGGTATGTGGTATTTCTATCGGCCGTCAATACTTGGTGAGCGAGTTTAACTTTATACTGAGTCTCAAGGGTTCGTGCTGTAGAGCCGCATGACCCCCCGCCCCCCGGTGTGGTATAAGGTAACTTATGGTGTGAGCACCTTAGTGTGAGTGCCTGCCAGGGTAAAATATAAGGTACAGTTACTGTGCAGTATACCGGTCTGCCAAATGTGCTGAACCACGCATGCGACAGAGTGTCAACAAGTTTGGTTTCCTATTGAGCTACGAACAGATGTTGTCTGCTCACAGAACCGTCTTGGAGCACTGTGTTCGACGTTTTCTGAAGTCCTCGGAACGTGAGTTACGTGTCCGTATCCTAAGTTACGGTAGATCCCGCAAAAAATTTGGCATGGCGGAGCTACCAATTCTACCATAAGTGAATCACTTATTTATTTATTTCCATTCAGGAGACTATAGAAAACGTCGAGTGCTGGTATGCCACGGGGGCGCCGTCATTATCTTTCTCGCTTTCTCTCAGTTCGGCCAAAACGGTATCTTTCGCTCTGCCACACGTTGACAGTGTCCGGCGCCTCAGAGCTTCCACGATTGCAAAGCATTAATCTCAGGGGTGAATCTGGTTACTCGTTTAGTAGGGTAGGTAGAATCTACTCTCCTCAGCTGTTTGCTGATGGTGCCCTACCTTCCTCCCGCTGTTGTGCCGATAGAGGGTTTTTCTGCGCTTGATGAAGTGGATCTTTCTCGGTGTAACTTTTAGGATGGTGACCGCCGATCGCTCAAACGGCGAACGAACGAACCTATATCGCTGCTGAAACAAGAGCCGTGGGTTAGAAGAGGTTGAGGAATCCACACGAAAGGTGCAATGTAATTTTTGTTATACTGGAGATTCCCATCGCCTGTTGGAGCTGATACTCCAAGGGTTAGGGCGGGCGGAGTTATTGGGGGTTTCTATCGTACTGTACATACGGTAGTCTTTGACTGAGAGGTTATATACGGTAACGGAGCCCCTGATATTTCCATGGAGCTGGGTAGGAATAACCATGGCTAATCATATTTGAAGGGTATTTCGAGCATTTCTTGGTCAGTCACGGACCGGGTATCCTTGGATTTGGGTCTGTAGGGAGGCTGAAGTCACAGACAAACTATTCTGTCCAATCACGAGTTTCGCGGAGGCGAATAAGATTCAATATCTACTCGAGCGGATTTGATTTTCCTAAAAGAGTCGGGTGTATTGTAACAAGTTCACTCGGCTGAGTTAGGCAGGCGTTCCTACTGCAAAGCGGTTTTCAGAGACGACTCGGGCGCCTGCTTGGCCCAGGCGTCACACAGAACATCCAAGAACAATCGCCTCAAGCGACTTCACCTTCAGTCAACTGCGTGATAATGCCTCATCTCGGTGCATGCTTGAATAACGCCTTTCATTTTGTTTTCTAGAGGCGACTAGGAATTGTTGCGAATACCATCGAGCCGAGACCCCGAGAATGCGGCAGGACAAGATAATTTGGACCATCATGCAAAACTAATCTCATGTCTCTTCTTACTTTTCGCTCCCCTCTTGGGTGCTTTCTTCCTATTCCCTAGCTCAGTGCCAACAAGTCATTCTTTTAGAACTTTCTTAATTGTCGGCAGATGCACCACCACCGACGATGAAGCTCCAAAGAACATTAGTCGGCTTTGCCATGAGCACAGTTTTCCTGATGCACCGTGCTACCCTCACCGATAGGGATCTATTGCCTGGTTTCTACCGGCGATTCTATCACCAAGGTAGGTTGCCCGCTTGAAGATCTGAGGATGAAATGCTGCCATGGAGCAGTTGCCGTGATAAAAGTACGGCTCTACATTGACAGGGGGTTCATATTGCTCGCAGGCAAACTATGTGATTATACTAGTGGGGGTTCCTTATTGTCAATCCGTATCCACTCTATTAGCACATGGCTTATGGAAGAATGCTATTCCACGACCTTAGTAACGGTGACGAAAAGATACCTCCTCTCGTCAACAATCTTGAGAAATCTTCAGACCACCGAGTGCTATTGGGGCCAACTGTGCGTAGACGAAGGAGACAAAAGGCTATATTTATTTGGTGGAGAGTATGCGGACAGCCCTCCCGACCCGTCTCCTCTCCGGGCCTACGACACATGGGGCGATTCACGACTGGGGTTATTCCGGAATTAATCCAACGGACCGGAGAACGCAAAGCATCCTGCCTTTGGCGCTGGTCCTGTAATAGAACATATGGGCGTGGGATATTACATGGGAGGGTGAGTTGGGCCTCGGAGTGTTGTTGGATCGAGTGGGGGTAGATATGCTATTCTGGGCTCGGTGTCCTTCGACATGTTAAGGAATGTCCTCCGCAGCGATAGCGGGCCCGCCGGAGATCTAAGGGCCGAGGGTGTGCTTCTCTACGTACTTATGGGAGATAATAGGCTTCCGATTTCTTTCGGAGGTTATTATGCGAAGACCGGGAGAGATCCGAAGGGCATAGAGTTCACAAATGCCAAATTCTTTTTTTTGGGTTTTTTTTTCGTGCGCCAACCCAATTTTAATAGGCACCAATGAATGAGATTGACATTAATCAGAAAGTTTGGTATCGTGTGATGACATCAAGAAGATATCCAGGGCACGAAGGCGTTTCTGTGGTGGTGTTGCCTCGCTTCCGATGGAACTGCTGTGATGTGTGGGGGGCCTCTGGGGGGTTAAATATGATACTTCAAGCCAACAGACACAGTTAAACTTATGGTGCCTCTACAGGGATAAGGGATTTGATGCTATCTGGGTGTTGCTATGCCGGGTCAGACCCTCTTAGCCCCCCCCCCCCCGAGCCAAGTTGGACCGTGATGTTAATGATGCTCTAGCCTCCCGATGAGTCAGGCGGTGGGTGCATGAACCTCCAAATATTCATAACGGCTTCAGTTGTAGTGTCCTTGGGGCAGGTCGAATAACTGTCCTAGGTGGAACACCCTCGCATGGCAATGTCCATAACGCGCCTAAAGCATGGGCTCATCATATGGATATGGGTTAGGCTGGATGGTATAGTTATAGGAAGAATTTGTCGACTTATTACGTCCCCTAAAATATCGCCAATATCGTTGGGGGAGGCAAGAGACTTGGAAGCTCGTGAGCATTTTTCACCCCGGCTTTATGAATACCGGTAGTCCTTCCGGAAGTGTTGCCGTTGCGTCACCGCTCGGTGATTTCAACCCCAACCTCCAGACCCTCTTCTCTCGGAGACTCAGCGTTCCCGCTTAACTACCGACCCAGACTCTACTACAGCATCCAAAAGAAGCGGGAGAGCCGCCAATCGCGATCAATGTGGGACTGCCTGTACGAGTAGGGGGCCCATTAGTCGCAGTTCTCTTCAACTTTGAGTTTTGCTACCATAGGAGGCAGACGGGGCGGCAAAAGTTCGTACGGGAAAAGATGCCACTACACGGCAGTGGCCTTAAGCGTACAGTGCTCGCGTGTCTCTGCGCTAAATTGGTAGCTTTTTTGTAATAGCTACTATCATAGTCTATAGGCGGATGAAAGGGCAAACGAGAACCAATTCTTGGCTCGGAAGCGCGAGTGCGGAAAAATGGCATCCTAGGGTTTTCGTGCCTAGTTCCCACATAAAACATATGATATCATACAAGATTCACAAATTTCATAATCTTCATAACTTTCGAATACACAGCATAGTCGAAAAGAGCGTCGCATGACTGACCTAGTCAGTCGAGACAACCCCCAGAAGCAACAAACAGACCCAAAAAAAAAACCCCCCGCGGCCAAGTTCTATCATATCAGAACCCTTTCCCTCATGAGTAACATAAATTAAACTTGAAGCTATAGTATCAAATCAGTTCTTTGTTAACTTTAGTTTAAAAGCTAATACTAACTCAAGAGTAGACAAGTAGTTGATATTAATAGCCTTGTATAAAGGAAAGCTACCAGTAGGCGTGGGGTTGTTGACATACAGATTAAGACACCAAAGAAAATATATAATAATAAAGTTCCTACTAGCAATAGCAATATCAAAAGAGGTCTAGAGCTACAAGTTCTGAGTCTCTGAGTTGCTATCATCCTTCCTGTAAAGGCAGTTGAAAAAGGTAGGATCAACACTGGCTCTCAGAAAGAATTTGATACCTTCTGAATCATTTGTTCCTGCAAACTTACAAAGAGCCTGAGGTATAGTACTGTAACGGGTAAAGTCCGGGTCAGGCTGGATAGTCCAAGGCACACCACTGTATTGGTGCACGCAGGATAAACAAGAAGGTTCAGGTGTACAAGTATAACGTACTTGTGCTGAGAGGTTTAGAGGTTTAGAGGTTCTGGTGACATGAAGAGACAGCGAGTTGTAATTCCAAAGTACAGGTGTTCAGAGGAAAATACCAGATTGCGTGAAGAGTTTAAACTACAGTGGGGTACATCCATTAAGAAAACAAAAGAAATCCATGACTAACAATCAGAACCTTGGTGTGCAGTCACTATCGACATTACTACAACATTTTATTGGGTCCCGTCACACAGTAACCCTACCCAATCAAGCATAACTAAGAATCCACTGTAACGCAACCAACTACAAGTTAAGCCCTGCATCCATCGATGTGCTATGACAAGCCTGAGTACCAACAGGTAGATGTAATACTGGCACATTGAAAGGTGCTTGATATAAAAAAAACATCATGCAGGAGGCTTACATCTTTTTGTCAATAAGTACTATGCTAGTGAATATTTAAGTAATTTGAGGTTTCTAGTATGAATACTGGCGATATTTAAATACCCTTCTCAACAAGCTTATGGTGGAGGAAATACATGTGGAATTTTTACTTACTATAAAAACAAGGTTGAAAATTTCTCTAATAGTAATAGTAGTGCTTCTTTAAGTTACTTTACTTGATACTAGAAATATTTCTTGAAGACACAAAGGGTAACATCTTCAATAATAGTCCTCAGGTACATAGAATCGCAGGTAATTCTAGTAGAACTAGCTTTTTTGCTTCCTACATTCAAGTTGAGCTTTTCAAGATAACTTTTTTCTTTTTAAACAGAAAGGCCTAATAGAGAAATTGTCTAGTATATGATTAAGGGTATTGAAATAATACTTTTTACTGCTCAACGCCTAACAAGACTTTGAGTATCATACTGATAAACATGGTTGGGCAAACAGACTTTTTACTTCCCTTGAAGTAGTTAAAAACTCAGAAAACTATTTATAGAAAATATAAGAGTATGCAACCCTATAGCAAGGTATTTAAGGATCCTAATTCTCAATCCGAATCTCACCCCTTCTCTCAGAAGCACAAATAAGCATATGGCTACGGTCCTTCGCACTCCCTATATGATAGTATCTACCACCCTGCGTGGGTGTGTAGTTAGGGGAGGGTTCTTTCTTTTTCCGGCAGGTTGAGACAAAGAAGGAATGGTTTTCGTAAGTAGTCGTAGCACGGGTGGTGCGTTGTACGATATCATACTAGCATGATAAATTACCATGTTAGGATTATAATAATAATTATAACGTTATTTAAATCCGCTCCACTGGCGAGGGCGTACCAAATCTAACCAATCAACCAGTCACCACACCGGTTCACGCAATTACGCAGACCAACCGGTAGGAAAACACTCGGATGATGCTTGGCATGGGATCAAACTGCTGGTTGACAAAATAATCGAAATTCTCGCATACTCCTCCCCGGACTTGATCCCCGAGAACGCCATCGTCCAAATCCAGGGGAGTAAAAAATAAAGATGTCTTGTTCTTTATTGTTGCATTTTACCACTCGATTTATGCAAGCACCGTAGTAGGGATATAGTGCTGAATGCCAGAGTAGAGCGAGGGAGGCTCAAAATATGAGCACCAGTCAATATGACAGGAATACTTTTGTTTTACCCTACCTACCTACCTGACCATAGCCACCATGGTGCTGCCCAACTCTCGCTAACATAAATTGTAGAATAACGACTCGGACAAGAGGGAAATCCTATCTATAGTGCCGTGCCGCGCTGCCGATTCGTTTGTTTGCCTCCTTCGGCACTTGAATCCACCTGTTGAGGGAAAATGTACCAACTTATTACCCGGTATGTCCTTAGCCGGCATCTCTCTATCCACAGTCCAGTTCGTTGTTTCCTCGCATTCACGGCGTTCTCGGGAAGAGAGGAAGAAACCATTTCCTGCTTCAGCTGTTTCCTCAAGAATCTGACAGAGCTGCTGGGTGGTCCCCTCTCCAAGACGTCTTTCGCAAGGACTGTCAGAGACCTGTATTCAGCAAAATCAGACCTAAGGATAGCACTAGTAATTTATTCCCTAATGAATGAGATAAACTCTCCCCACTATTGCTCTGTGGAGAAACTACCTACGGCACACCGGTATCTTATACAGAACTGCAATAAATTGGGAATAACAGTGCTCGGATCACTATACTCCACACTCAATGCCCTTTGCTCATTGCCCAGCTACCGGCCTTACATTTAAACAGTCTCGGGTGGGAGGGTGGCTAACCCGCCCCAGGCAACTAAAGCTGTATGTGCATTCACGGGTTTTCACTCGTTCCTCCCCACCTGGACCCGCTAGCCAGAAAAATATCCAGCCAACATTTCTTTGGCGTTTTGGAAGTTCTCGCAAACCATCTACTGGACGGTAATTTTTGTCGTTCTATTCAATGATTGCCATTGCCTCGAAGGCGGTGAATACATGAGGTTCAGCACAAACCAGTCTTTATCCGAACAAAAGCTGCTGGCTGGACACCTTGACAGGTAACTTCTAAGAGTTTTAGCTTAGGTTTTTACAAAACATCCATAGTTCTTGGCCAGCTATCAGCAGGGGCCACAAGAAGGGTCCCGAGCCAGCGAGGTCACAGCAGGCAGGCGGTCCAAAAGCTATTCTAGCAGGAATAGACATGAGACTACTGGCCCGCGGTGGCCGAAAGAAAGCCCCAGGACAAACTATAAATTCTACGGGGAATTGGGGGGCAAAACACGGAGACCAACACCCAACTCCATCATCCACAGAGACCCAGGTTGGCATATTAATAATACTTGAGTTCCTAGCCTTATGGGCCGTACAGCGGTTATATAAGGCGATACCACTACGAGTTTTGGCAGCACCAAGATACCAGTTCCGTTATTTAGCGGCCTAACGATGGACCCCTACGATTCTTCACTATCAGCTAGTCTAAGAAGAAATAAAAATCCCAAGAGTGAAACTTTTCTTTCGGAACCAAACCACCCTGTTATTGACAAGCGGCCAGGCAACAAGCATTTACGATCATCGAAAAGCATCGGGGTTTCTTCCTAATCGGACAGGGCCCCAGTGATCCGAATGCATGCCTCCACCCCCACGGTTAAACGCTCGCGGTGATGCATACAAACCGGGGGAAATTGAGGGACTCAATCAGCGATACAAGATACGAGATGCAACACCGAATACCACCTCCACAACCACGAATTTCACTCCGTCAAGCGCCCTATAGGATACGATGTCGGTCAGTAAGGCAATTCATGTATCGCCCTACCAATGCAATATAAGTATAGATTCGCCCAGGAAATGCGAGGGCTGTATACCGGGCGCAGGAAGTTAGTAGATGGCTTCGAGAATTTATGACGAAATTGTGATAACAGTGCACTCGGCACTAGACCCCGCAACCCAACCCTGATAATGCCTTGACGCTCTTGAATCCGAAGGGTCGTTAGGGGGTTAAAAAGGCGAAAAAAAGAAACCTCTTCTTTCTTTCTTGGGATCACGGTTATCACTCGGGCCCCTCACACACCTTCATGCTCAACCTGCATGTATGGAGGATGGAAGTCACACCTGATGGCTTTAGCGCTTCGCTATTCCTCCGACTCTCAATTCAACTCGGCAATACGCTACTGGTATGATTCGGGAATAATGGTAAAGTCTTCAAAGTCAATTCTTGAACTACGGAATTCCGATACTATTCTAAACTTGGGTATGTGCTCGAGATATGTCCATTACCGACTACCGGTACCGAATAGTTGACCTATTCTTAGCACAGGTAGAGCACATAAATGCCCATCCATGGATAATTGACCTTCAATCGGTTGCCGGCAACAGGGATTTCTCCCAACCATGCACTTCATTTCGCTACGCAGTCAGGCACCGTGACAAAGCAAGTGACACAAACCCATCTATCGATGGCCAACACGGTATGATACCGTAGTTTGAATCTTTTTCAGCGGGGAAAATATTTTCTTTCATCCCCAAATCCATCCATGGACTGGCATCCTCCATTATCCTTGGCCCACCAAAAAGCAAAGCAACGGGACAACCTCCGCTCTATTAGGTAACACTCGACAGGGGCTAAGCATCGCACAGGAAAAAAAAATCCCACCCAAGTTTCAAGAAACCGGTTCCTGCAGTAGCGCATTTCTTCAAGTGCGGCACGATAAGCAGATCATTAGTTCAATTCTTTCTTTGCCTTCCCTCTCCACCCACAAACCTAGCTGCGCCGCGGGGGAAAGGAAAAGTGACTTCTAGTTTTTCGCCGTCAGCCCTCGATCTTACGAACTTTGACCCCCTCCGCTCCCGCCCTCCGCCGGCCAGCAAAACAATGGCGTCCGCGGGAATTCCACGCCGCACTGGCTGAAACTTTAGCCATAACTCCACTCTCGGGATTCATACTCGTGTGCTCCCCCGTGTCTCAGCGTGGCGATATGATAACGGCTGTGGTAACGTGCAGCGTTGGCTGAAAATATGGATGCGCATTCTCACTGCACCCGGTATGCCGGGGTTGGAGCACTCCCTTTGGTGAGCGGCCTGGTTGAACATACGGCACTGTAGGATTAGGCATTCGCTCACATCCAAATGAGTAAGGTCCCCCACCCGTTCGTGCTTGAATGGCTGTAGTCTGCTGTGAGATCGAATAATTGGGGTTGTCTTCACAGGTATTGTACGAGAAAGGTCAGGCACCTTCTAATTCCCGCCTTGACTGGAGGGGGTCAGCTCGGCAGTGCTTTCACCCCCTATCCAAGAGAGGGAATTTTGGACGTCCTGGCGGTAGGTTCGATTATTCAAGTTGGTGGATCTTCTTTGGCTTGTTGGGTTTACGCCCCTTACACGTGATTAGTCTAACCCTGCTCTACTAGTAGCACAACAGGGGTTGCTTCAGGTGGTCAGGGTTAGTCATTCCTACCGAACATAGACTACCGGTATTCCATACCTCAGCATGGTATTAGGACTACTCGTACAGTACGCTCGTAATTTTCTGAGGTTTGTGAACGCGATTAAGAACTCGGGTAAACGAACCATGCGCTATGCACTCGTGCTGCACCGTAAAGTATGATAATCCGAAATTCCCCCCTCCGGAGGGGGGTGAAAAACATACTTGTACCAAGAAAAACCAGCTCTTCGAGACGAAGGAAAAGAGGAATACTTGGAGAGGAAGAGGTAACTCCAACGAGCTAGCACTTACCGTATTCCATTCTACCAGAATCTTGAGGCCCCTGCTTATTTATTTGCCCATATGCAATAGCAGCTGCGTGCAGTAAGTACTGTGCAGTACTGTACTAGTATGGTACTGTAAGAAATCGGATTCTGCCTGTATGATATGTAAGCGCTACGGTAGTAATACACGGGCTATTGGGGAAGGCGAGCAGTATTCTTGTAAGGGTGATTTTCCGGCTAGCTGAATGAGTGGTTAGAAGCGAAATAAGTTGGCGAGTGGATCAGCGATATCAAGGCGTTTGGGTAACGAGCAAACCATCGATCAATTTCTGAACGAATGAGCGAATTGGGCTTACTGTGAGGTATGATAAAAGGATAATTTTTTTCTCTTTTATCTACTGTTGAAGCGGTCCGGATACGCGACGCATGTTCATGACAGCAGCCGTTGTTACCAGTCCGCCAGAATACTATCCTATGGCGCCGGGGGAGGAGGGTTTAGATATTCGTAGAATCCGGTAATAGTCGTGCAGTGATTCCGGTATTTTCTGTCGATAAATTCCCTGCCAAGCAGGCGGGTTTTCTCTCTTTCCTTTCTCAACTCAACCACAGGTCTTGTGCTCCGCACTAAGGCATGGTGAGTGGTACGGTACCCGTACAGCAGTTTAAGGGGCTCTTACTGCGCTGTGGTAAGCATCACACTAGAACATTCGACCCGCCCTGTGCCGAATTTTCTATGAGCATGGGTTGTAAGAATTGCCATTTGAAATCTGGGCGTAGTGTTTGGAGCCGGGAGGGAAACAGTTATCTTATTACCGTACCAGCACTGTCAGTACAGTAAAGCGCATAGTGAGTTAGGGACAGCAATACAGGACTACTAACTAACAATGATACTTTGTACGAGTTCTCAGTACAATTGCCAAACTAACCCACCGTACGGACAGACCGCGGCGTCATACCACGGCAAGTTTGAATCGTCCATAGGGGCAGCTGTTACACACAAAAGGTCGCAAGGGAAAAGAAAAGAAGAAAAAAGAAAAGAGAAGCGGGAAGAAGGGATGACAAAATCTACAAGTAACTTGGGACGCTTTGCCGGGACGCTGCAATATCGGTAGAGGCGGCGGTCATATCGCAAAATCTGTACCACCCCGGTCACGGGTTCTCAGAGACAGTTTGTTTACATACCGGTACTTTTCACTGTAGACGCTTGTACTCGTACTTGTACGCATCGGCTTCGGAGCTCGGCTCGGGAGTAATACTTGTAGCGAGATCCTTCAGTTACAGTGAGAGACAGTCTGGTATCGGGTTGTGTTGACAAATTTTAGGTCACTCGCTTGCTCACTCACTCCTGTATGTATCAATCTTGCCCCGTCCGCTTCTACCGCGACGAGTTTCTCACACTGCGTACGGGTCGTCAGGAGAGCTCGTTCAGGCCCCTGAAGTCTCGCACTGTTCTTCTTGTTCCCCTGGCGGTGGGGTTAATATACTCGCTTCTTTCTGGAAAAATCCGGGGGCTGAGAATATTGCACTCAAGGGTAGTTGTCATGGAGCACAAGTTCTGCACCTTTGTGTAGCCACGGCACTCGAGTAGAAGTAGCTTTCCCGGAGGAGAGGCGGGCGCCTCATACAAAACTGAGGAAATGATGGCGGATTTGTGTGGGGCACTCGCTTCTACTCCTCACCCGCCTCCAGGCACATTAACTACCGGTAACTGGCAAAGCAAACATAAGTAGTACCCATACTTGTACAGTACCAAGTACTTGTAGAAGGCAGAGAAGGTTTGTGGCACAATTCCATACCCGCAAGTGACATCTACTACACGCCTTTATAGGGGCTGTACCCACTCATTCCCTTATTACGGTATTCCCCGCCATATGCTTGTGTGTCTATCCCGCACTTGCACAGTACGGCACTCGAGCACTCGAGCACCTTTAGTCAGGTGGTACATTAGTAGCAGAATGAAAATTAGGTTATAGTACCGGTACTCTTGTATGCCGTGTCGGGTTACTATATTATTGCTCAGCAGTGGTTTGCGAGATCACCAATTTTTTGTTCGCAATGCAGGTCGCCATTTGGCCGTGTACAGTACAGTACTAGTACAGTATCTATACCGCATTAGAACTCTAAGAGTACAGTACAGTGTCTAGTGCTATGATTACGCTTGTAACAACCCTACGGTTGTGCGTAGAAAGGTTGATAAGGTAAGGGATCTTATCAATCTTACCTTGAGGCTACCCGTCCTTCATCGGTGATTAAGGCCGAATGATACTGGTGAGTAGTTGCAGCTGTAGCAATACTCTAGTAGTAAATTTAGGGTAGTCCGCTTTGAGCACAAACCGCAGTATGCATTCGCCAACAACAACTTTTAATACACATGAATTGATATTTTAGTAGTAGACCAATACTCGTACTCGAGTACTCGTACACATTTCTGCACTAGCCCGATGGACTTTGTCCCGCGATTGCTATCTGTAACCATAATGTTTGCGTACCCAACTGTCCGGAAGCGAAAAGTGTAGTGGATGCACAAAATGATCCCCGCATGCTATTTTCGGGTGGGGGATACAATGGATAGCTCAGCACTCCGACCCTAATTCCACGGAATGTGCGCAAAACGCAACCTAGGAGAGGCTTCGCCAGTCCTTTTCGCCACCCGTTAACACTGTAGAATTGTGATATATGGAGAACTGCGATGGAATGTCTCTTAGACCGGCTAGCCGGGGATATCCTGTGCTCAATTGAAGATTTTTCGATCTGGGGAGAAATACTCATGACGAGAAATCCTGGCCATCAGCAGTTGTGTTTGCGCCACTCACCCAAGACCGGGAGGATAGCCTGGATTCCATACCGTAGCCGATCCACTTACTACTGATCAGCTACTTCCCGAAGCGGGGATCGAAGAAATATGGTGAAAATTTTTCGCGTGCGATATCCAAGCGCCTGTAGATATTCCCCCTTGCTTTCGGGTACCGGTACTTCTGGCCTGGGACAAGTATGATATCACTGGAAGCTGGTTCCTAGACTAGCCTGGCGCTAACTCTGTTGTATACGATATGGTTCCGATTTGAGAGGTGTTCCTCTGGACTGTACGAGTAAATTTTCTCCCACGAGTGCTCGTATGCCGGTACTCTCTCCGCCGTCGCTTATACAAGGGGAAGTCATGGGGTAGGCTTCATCATCACTCTACGAGTAGTGGCTATCTTCCTCTCTGCTCATTGGCTCTCTCCCGTATCCTTGGGAACACTTCGGTACAATTCAAGGTCGTACCTAAGGCTAGATCTGCACTATCGTATTCATAGAGGAGGTAGCTTTTAGTTAAGTGGCCTTCTCTCTTTACTATGAACCAATGCTCTTCGCGGCAATTATTTGTACCAGTACAAGAACCAGAAAATGCCCGACTTGCCATACCCTGTGCCCGCCACAGAATATTCCAAGGTTGTTGTTATTGCATCGCCGCTAATTCTTCTCCTATTACCTTTTGGACCAAAGTCTACAGGTAGGTCCAGCATACTACAAATACCGTAGCGTACTAGTACAGTATAGCCGCTCTGAACCCCGGCGGGAGGAGCGAACCCCCCAAGGACGTCACCCGCCGCTCTCCTTCTTGGAGTCGACGCCATTTTTTGCATTACCGGTACTCGAAAGCTTGAGTATTCCTGCGTTCTCGTTCCGCAATGCTCCAACATACCTTCATACCGGTAGCATACACAAACAAATTCTTGGAGCCGTCGCTATCTCGGATCTCGATCGGGTAGGAGCGTGTAAAGCTTATAAAAATAGACCAGCACCATACCAAGCCAGATCCCGCGATATTGTCAGAAGATTCCCGAGATCTCGGAAATTGGTACAGTAGGGCAAGGAGATTACCAATACTCGAGTATGTCGATGGCCGAGTGGGAGTGAATGGTGGATTGCGTTCTTCGCTTGGAGGGATCCGTTTCGCAAGGGTCAAGCGATGGTAATCATTCAGTTCGCATAATGCTCATCTTGATTATAGTTTGAAAGCACCCGGCAAGCTACTTGAAGCGGTTCTTAACTTTTAAACTTTTTTGAGCCCCTTTCTTCCTTCCTCCCTCCCTTCCTTCTTCTCCCTATAAACGGTACCGTGCGGTACTGTACTCAAGCTGGGGCGCTCGAGTAATTGTCGAGAAGTTGTGCTGGGTGTTATATATACCTCATGAATTATGACCTTGTGCAACCTAACCCATTTAATCTCCCCCACAGCGAAGAAGGAAATATCACAAATTCTGTTATAAGTTGGATGTCGGTAGATACCGGTGATAACTCGTAACCCGAGTAGCTCACTCTGTTCCCCACCATGAAGTACGACGGTGGGGGGTGTGCACGGTGATAGTGGCGGAGCAAAGAGAAGATTACCAGAAGGAGACTGAGTCCCCGTTACCGGTACTCGCACCTGTCAAAATCGGAAGTAATCCTTGGACTAAGCTTATACACGTGTGCAACTGGTCCAGGGTTCCCGTTGTGGAAATCATTGGATAGGGGGACTGGACGGGGGGTGGAGAGCGCTGGACAAGCATCGTGCCGTCGATACATGCAAAAGCATTAATCAATTATTACAGTAAGTTCCCTGACCCTCTTCTTCTGAACCGGGGGTGATATCTTTCTTTCACTTTTGCGAGTGCTCTCGAGGAGCACTGCACTGTACTCGTGTGGAGAGGACCGCTTTTGGCCGTGATACCGGGTAGCTGTTGGTGTTCCTGCTCAACTGGAGAGCCCAGGGTGCCCGATCAGGACAAGCCCCTGTTTACCGGTTACTCGATCAAGAGAAATCTGTTACGGTTTACCCCTGAGACATACCCAAAAGGTAAGCTGTTAGCGCTAAGGCTACACCTTACTCGTGCAAGCGGGAACTTCTCCCCTCTCCCAACATCGTAGGCTATTCTTGTCTCCTACAGTAGACTTGGTGCAGTACCCCGTTCAGTTAGCGTTGGTTAATAATATTCGAGCAGTTGGGTAACCACCGAAATGCAGGTACGGAACACTCATTCAGCCCAGCCCAACCACTCGCATCACCTGAAACATAGGCATCAACTGGACCGGAGAGAATTGGCAGGCGCCTCACCAATGCGAGACCGTCGGTCGGGTGCCGCTAACACGCCTCGAAACGCCCGGATAGGCATGATTAGGGAGGAAGGCGGACAAAACGAACCGATCCACTCGTACCCTATCCACCCATCCATGATACTTACTGTATCGTTCTCACAAGCAACCTCACTCACGGCTAGGGTTCGCCGTGGTCCTGTCCCTCCCTTGTGGAAATTTTTTTGACCGGGATTTGTCTCGAGGTTATCCGGCTGGATGGAAATAGGATTGACCACACCCTATTACTCTTCAGACCGCTGGCTGAGGAGTCGTGATGTATAAAATCATCCCCTCTCCCGCTTATCCCACTTGGCTCTCTAGTCGTCTCCTCGATCTCTACAGCTGCAAACTCCTCGAGTAAAGGCAGTGTCATTCTTTATTTTTCCCTTTTCCATTATACATATATATATACACATATATATTTCTGTTTCGTTTTAGTCCCTCTCTACGGGTGCCAGTCACTATCACTCACTCCCGATCAGAACTGTTTTTTTTTTTTGAAATTTTTATTTTCCCAGATTCAATCGTTGTTCACTGATATTCGCTCGTCTTCAAAGACGAATTTTCATTCTTTATAATCATAATGCGAGCCGGAAGCGCATTCACCATCTTCGGGCTCATCGCCTTGCGAGGTGTGGCTGCGACGGTATGTGCTGTAACGGGGTGGCGATAGGGAGTCGAATTGATAACTGATGTATCTATTTATACAGGGTTGGCGTGAACAAGACTCCTACTCTTGTCCAGAGAATATCAAGAACGATTGTACGGAGGACGAGAGCAAAGGCTTCGACTGGAACGACCTACCGACGGGTTCCTTCGATAAGTACAAAGATTACAATTTCAAAGGTTGGACCTGCACGGAAAAGTTGGGCAAGCGCAATCTTGAGGGTAGAACATTTAACGTAAGGGTTGCCAGCTTCTAACGTGCATCAAAAGTGCGAAACTAACAAATTCTACAGAATAAATGCATTGAGGCCAAGGTTCAGAAGGGCGATTTCAGCAACGAGATCAGCTGCGACAAGTCTTTCTCCATTGGTGAGATCGATGTTTCGGTCGATGACGATGATACCGAAGTTGAATTCCACTATGGCATGCCTGACGGCTCCACCTGTAAAAAGGTGAGCAAGTGCAACAAGGAGGGTAGCACTGTCAAGAACGACCAGTGCGGTGGTGCAAAGAATGTGAAGGTCAAGCTTCCCGATAGTTCCAAGAAGGGATCTTGCAATATCGGTTTCCACAAGGTCAAGTTCGAATGTAATACCTCCACCACCAGCATTCCCGTTCCTACCACCACCATCCCGTCATGCGGTGGAAAGCCTTGCCCAGCTACCACTTCGTCTGCCTGTACTCCTGGAAAAGACAAGGACTGCCCTTGCGAGGGAAAGAACTGCCCAAGCAGCACCACATCTGCACCATATTCCTCTACTACCAGTGTTTGCGTTCCTGGTAAGGGTAAGGATTGCCCTCCTTGCGATGGAAAGAACTGCCCGAGCAGCACTACCTCTGCTCCATATTCCTCTACTACCAGTGCTTGCGTTCCTGGCAAGGGTAAGGATTGTCCTCCTTGCGATGGAAAGAACTGCCCAAGTAGCACTACCTCTGCTCCATATTCCTCTACCACCAGTGCTTGCGTCCCTGGCAAGGGCAAGGATTGCCCTCCTTGTGAGGGAAAGAACTGCCCTAGCAGCACCACATCTGCTCCATACTCCTCTACCACCAGTGCTTGCGTCCCTGGCAAGGGTAAGGACTGCCCTCCTTGTGAAGGAAAGAACTGCCCGAGCACCACCACATCTGCTCCATATTCCTCTACCACCAGTGCTTGCAAGGGTAAGGACTGCCCTCCTTGTGAAGGAAAGAACTGCCCGAGCACCACCACATCTGCTCCATATTCCTCTACCACCAGTGCTTGCGTCCCCGGCAAGGGTAAGGACTGCCCTCCTTGTGAGGGAAAGAACTGCCCAGGAACTACCACCTCCGCCCCCGGAGCTTCCTCAAGCTGCGTCCCCGGTATGGGAGGAAAGGACTGCCCGTCAAACACCGCCATCGTCCCTCCTGCATCGACCTCAGTTCCTTGCTATGGATCTGACTGCCCTGGCACCACCACCTCATCTCCTCATGCCTCCTCGAGTTGCGTCCCTGGAATGGGTGGAAAGGACTGTCCGTCTGGTACTGCTATTGTTCCACCAGGGTCGACCTCAGTCCCTTGCTATGGATCTGACTGCCCCAGCACCACAAGCGCCCCTGGAGCTTCAAGCTGTGTCCCTGGCAAGGGAGGAAAGGACTGCCCATCAAACACCGGTATCGTTCCTCCTGGATCAACCTCCGTTCCTTGCTATGGGTCCGACTGCGAAGGCAACACCACCACTGCTCCTGGTGGGTACACATCTACTCCAGTTCCTTGCTATGGATCCGACTGCCCCGGCACCACTACCTCTTCTCCAGAAGTTTCATCGAGCTGTATTCCCGGTCTAAAAGGGAAGGTTTGCACGTCAATCCCTGGGACTACCACTTCCTCTCCTCATTCTTCTTCAAGCTGTGTCCCTGGAATGGGTGGAAAGGATTGTCCGTCTGGCACTGCCATCGTCCCTCCCGCATCAACCTCAGTTCCTTGCTATGGATCCAACTGCCCTGGCACCACTACCTCTTCCCCGGAAGTTTCGTCGAGCTGTATTCCCGGTGTAAAAGGGAAGGTTTGCACGTCAATCCCTGGCACTACCACTTCTTCTCCTCACGCTTCTTCAAGCTGTGTCCCTGGAATGGGAGGAAAGGATTGCCCATCTGATACTGTCGTCGTTCCTCCTGGTGCGAGCAGTGGATCTTCGACCTCCTTGCCAGTCGCTTCTACCACTGGAGGTCATACCGGCGGCGTCGGGGTTACTACTACTCCCGGACATTCGGCTCCTACCGGGTACCCCTCTGCTCCCACCGGATATAGCAGTGGCCCTGGCCCCGCGGGAAGCTCCACAGTCAAGGGTTCAGTCTCAGTCTCTCCCTCGCCACCAGCCGTCACCACCCCCGCAGCCCCTCTTCCACCAACAGAGTGCCCACCCACTCTCCCCCGCTGCCTCAAGACTTGGCTCTTCATCATCAACTGCGATGATACCGCCAACGCCGCCTGCTTCTGTCCTCACGCAGAGTTTGTCACCAAGGTTTCCGAGTGCGTCCAGGCATGGGGCAAGGACGACGCCGATGTCAGCAAGTCCCTCGAATACTTCTTGGGTATCTGCCAGCCGTACATTCCTCAGAACCCCGCCATCGTCAGCTGCCTGCCGCCGACAATCACTCTCCCTCCCCCACCGCCCAACGTCCCCGCTACCACCATCGTTCAGACCATCGCCACTGTCGTCCCTTGCCCGGTCACCACCATCACCACCGGATCTTACTCCGGATCGGTCGTCTCCACCACCACTTCCACCAAGACCCAAACCATCACCATCCCTCACGTCACGCTCATCGTCACGGCTTCGGATGCCACCTTGGTCTACCCGACTCTTCCCGCGACAACTACTAAGCCCCCCACTGGGCCCGGTTCCACTACTAATGTCCCTGCTGGTCCTACCACGCTCCTCACTTCGCCTGTCCCGAGCTCAATCGCTGGTGTCCCCAAGAATGGAACTGGCACCGTTAAGAGTGCGGGCGGCCCGACTAACATCATTGTCTCGCCGGGCGCTGCGTCGGGTCTTTTCCCGGCTACGTTGGCCGCGGTTATTGGTGCTTTCATGGTCATTGCTTTCCAGCTTTAGGTGTTCGTGATGGGTTTGTATTAGCATTGGGGTTCGGTGCTTTTTATTTTTATTTTTCCTTCTTTACCTTCTTTTTTGTACGGTAATTTGCATGCCAGCGCAGGTCGATCTTTACTTTTTAGTGGGGTTATGATAATGTGGGATTAGGGAAAGGCTGGATGGATCGGGGCTGTACTGATGCCTGAGTCCTTGTTAATATATAATTCGTGCCGATCAAGTAGAGCAAGTGTTTTCTCACTGTCGTTGGGAACCCATGAATTTGTGTGGGTTGAGTGATCAATTGTGTTTAGAAATGGACCCTTGTTTTCACAAGCGGCAAAGCAACCTGAATGGCTGTGAGGCTAGGCGATCTTAAACTGACGAGAAACGGGTTATGTCGTCATCCATCCACCCACCCCAACCACCAGAAGCCACAATCACCGCAAAATAACCACCGAACTACCACTCCATCCTTAAATTGCGGTAATCACGAGCACCGGATCACCACCTCTCACCCTCGCCCCCAAACCACCATCACGTTCCTCCTCAAGCTCAAGATGTCCAACCCCCCTTGGAAGCCCCTCTTCCTAACACACATCGAAACCCTCAAACCCCCCACCTTCTCCCTCGCAACAACAACCACCACGCCTCCCAGTCACCCATCCCTAAACCCTCTCCACGACCCTCAAGTCCCTCAGCCCCCCCCGCACCCCCCA
>QLOI01002515.1:0-33933 GCA_003313605.1 Tuber umbilicatum | reverse complement strand
ACCCACCACTCTACACCTCCCACCTGCCAACCTTCACCACAGACTCGCGCATGACAAAAACCTCGGAACTCCTATCCACCTCCAAACCCGGGGAATCCATGGGCACCTTGGCGGGGGGGTACGTCGAGGCCGTGTTCTGGTTCGAGTCGACGCAGAACCAATGGCGCATGCGCGGGCGAACATACCTCCTCGCGGAGGAGGACGTGGATGAGACTCCCGCCGTCACGGACGCGCTCGAGCGATACCTCGTCCCACGGAATACCGGTACTTCTCCGGAGGGTGAGGGGGAGAAGGAGTGGACGTGGAAGAAAGAGGTACAAATGCACTTCGCGAACCTGACGCCCACGCTTCGGGGCAGTTTTGCTAATCCGCCGCCCGGAACCCCGGTTCCGCTGGGGGGCGATGGAGGCGTGGCTAAGGGTGCTAGGATCCAGGACGGGGATGTCATGAACGGGGACGGGATCGCGGCGGTTGCTAGGAGGAATTTCAGGGTTGGGGTTGTGGTGCCTGAGGTTGTTGAGCGGTTGGACTTGAAAGAGGATGACGCGAAGGGGCGCAGGTGGGTGTATTGGATCGAAGACGGGAAATGGAAGGTTCAGGAGGCCTGGCCTTGACGGGCAAATGGTGTACTCTATTGTGCAAGCTAGCCATTTCCTCCCCCTCAATCCAATCCTCTCCCGCAAGCACATCTCGCGCTATCGGGGCAGGGAAATAAATGGCCTCGCTCGTGTGCGCGGTGGTGGAAATTACAGAATCAGTGATGCGTTCGTAGAGCGGATCGATGGATATTCGATAACGATGCGATATCACGATGGGGTGGTCCTACCCTAGAAATACCAGCGCCAGCCCCACTTCGTACTAGCGGGTGGGAAATGAACCTTGTATTTGAATCTTTCTTACGGTAATTCCCTTACTATACTCAACCTTCTCTTCTCCCCGCCCAAGTGAGAAGGGTGAGGTGGCGGCGGAGTGCCTACGCGAAGGTGGAGGTTAGGCGGGCTTCTACAAGTATGAGTACTCGGGGAAAAGGATTTGAAGGGCACCGGTCATATTGAATCCGGTTCGGGAAAGATTTGGGCTATGATATTGCGGGAGAACTGGTTGGCGTTTTTGGAAGTTAGAAACCGCTTTTCCCCAGCCGGGCTTTCCCCCCCTCCCCTCAGATGGCGTATTGGGAATTCTCGTTCGATTCGGAAGGGACATGCCGGTATGCGGGCGCACGATGGAGGTGGTGAGATTATATATCCCCTTGCATCGGAAACTTCTCTCGAGTGATACCCGATGAATTTGCCGGCGCAGGGTGTCAAGAGCCCTAGGTGCAATACACATTTTTAGGGGGAGGGTGAAGGGCAGGCTTACTCTGTTGACCGCGGGAAAGTTTAGCCATTGGATGCACTCGAGTAGAAGATCCCCAAATCCTGATATTCGAGGTTCGGAGAGGGTATTGGGCACCCTGCCGCGTATGGGTTGTACTCATAATGGGGCGACGTTTGCGAAGACAATTGCTATTTCATACCTCCTGGATCCGAGCGGAAGGTGCCAAGATTTGGCGGTTTGTATTATAATACCGGTCGTGTCCGCGGGCCTTCAACCCACTACTGGTAATCTGTTGAGTGCACTGTACGCGGTGAAGCACCCGCTTGGCCGAGAGTGCCCGCCCAGGTTCTCCAGGTTCTAGACACAATAGAATATATGATGCCATAACTGGAATACCAAACAAGGCTCTCTGATTGCTCCTGATCTTGCTCACTCATGCTTACGCTGTACCCTACATTCGCGCTCCCAAATCGTATCTCCGTCACGCTGGTATTTGATATCCCAATGAACACAAAGGAGGAAAGCATGACACCGACGCACCTAGCTATCCAAAACGCTCCCCCCTTTTAAACAGAATAACAAAATACGGCACCACGATGAGGGAGGACAGTATGGGAGGATAGCGAGTAACTTTTGGTTGTCTTAATCTTACTTGCTAAGCTAACGGTAGTGACAGGAGTATATATGAAAAACATAGCATCATTCTGAACCTTCCCTCTCACCGCCAATGTCCACTTCCTCCTCTCAATCCTTCATCTGATAACAAAAGAAAGAGCATTCTGCATAATTGCCAGACAAAAAAAAAAAGCTTCTCCATAACACCTGCTTCCCACCGTCACAAACCACAAAGCCATAACTATGTCCTGCATCCTTTCCCGTAACCACAATGCTTTCTTTCCCAACACCTGCACTTTCTGAAGAACAAAAGAAACCAAGAAACTAAAACATGCCGAGCTGCATTTCCAACACCCCCGTGCCGTTCACACCGAGTCAGTTAGTTAGTCGGTTATTAATCGTTACAAAATCCAATAACTTATGCCCCACAAATACCTTGCTGTAGAACACGGAAGAATCGAGCGGACCGCGATCTACCCAACCAACCCCACACCGTCCGCGCACGAATACGCAAGACTTCGCCTCCAAGGCAAAACTTCAATCGATCCCGTAGAAAGCCACGCTAAGAGCACGTTCGTGCCATCTCTCAACCTCACAACCCATCTCCCTTTTTGAACGGAATAACAAAATACGGCACTACGAGGAGGACGGATGGGGGGGATAGCGAGCAGCTTGGTTGTAAATCATTAATCTTTCTCGCTAAGCTGACGGTAGTGACGGGAGTATATATGAGCCTTCCATCTATCACCACCAATGCCCACTTCCTTCCGTCAATCCCTTATCCGACAACAGAAGAAAGAACATTCTGCAGGGTTCCCGGACGGGGGAAATGCTTCTCCTAACACCTGCTTTCCTCCGTCACGAACCACAGCCATAACCATGTCCCGCATCCTTTCCCGTAGTCACGATGCTTTCCTTCCTAGACACCCGCGCTTTCAGAGGACAAAAGAAACCGGGGAACCAGAGCATGCCGAGCTGCATTTCCGACGCCCCCTGCTTGGCCAACCAGCCATGGCAGCATAGCCCATTATCCTCTTGTCCCCTCTCTAATTCTGCGCGGGAAGGACCATGTTGAGGGTTTGGGCTGAGTTTGTACCACGCGGTTTGACCAGCGCCGGACGTCAGCGGGTCGAGTGAGCGCCGGTGAGTCTTTACCGGGCATGATATCATGCAGTTTGGTTGGGTGGTGGTGATACGGTATTATCGGTACGTAACCTTCGGCCTCCACCGCCACCACTTTCGAGAACTAATACCTCCGCCTGCATGTCTCGGCTTCTGCCAAGGGCGAAGTAGGGGGCTCGAATCCTGCACTTTTTCTGATTCTTGAATCATAAGTTAGGCGACAGGTTCATGCTATTTCCAAGGTGGTCTTGCGACGCTATGTCTGCGTACGCTATTTATTTCACTACAGGCAGTTGGTGATTCCGGGCTCATTCGAAAGTCGTCGCGAGGTTACCATTCAGCCGCATGGGATTGCATTCAAAAGTCATCCACTTGGTTGCTAGTGCGTACTAGTACGGGTATTTGTGGCTTGCGCCCTTGGGAGTGCTGGTTGTTGGTGCTGGGAGGTGGACCACGCATGCGTGATATGGTGCTCGGTGTGGTTGAGCATTAGGAAGATTGTGGCGGAACATGCCGGGCGTGTTATGGAAATTTCTCTAGGTCATTTTGCTTTATTTCGCTTTGGAACTTTGCAATAGGGGACATTTTGATTTGTTATATTAATCTTGTGCGGATATGAGAGGAGTACTAGTACAAGGTTCGGGAAAGCGCTTCTTACTATTTACTCTTTGGGGGTGACGCGTAGACGACCTAGTGGTTACTGCACCTCACTACGAATTGCGTCGACCTCTTCTGTGACGCGGCCGATAGACCAGACATCTATCTATCTATCCTGTGCTTGTGCTTATAGACCCCCCTGTGCTCGAGCTTCATAGCTATTATTAAGGAAGAAGACTCCTCTTAGAACCCCTTCCTTAGTAGTCCCTCACAGTACTATAGTACCACCGCCCCCAGTCTATCAGAACAAAGAAAAGAGAGCACCACCATGACTCTCCTCAACCTCCCAAACGAACTCCTCCTCCAAATCTCCACCGAGCAATCCCTACCCGAGATAAACGCCCTCCTACGCACGAACTGGCGCCTAGCAACCCTCCTCCGCCCCACCCTTCTAGGAAAACTCATCCGTGAAGGCTCCCGCGAGTACGCCGAGCGAGCGCTCCACCACTTTGGCGAGCGTGGGGACACGCGCACAGTGGCATGGCTGCTGGACCGGCGCATACTGGAGCTCACCCATGCCGACATACTCAAGGACATTCTCTGTGCATGGGGCGAATCCATCATGCTAACACTGCTGGACGCGGGCTTGGATCCGGATATCCGCTGCTCATCCGGTTATACGCTGCTCATGATTGCGGCGCAACATGGGTGCGCGAGTGTGGTTGAGCGCTTGCTCGCGCTTGAGGAAGGGGTTGACGTTAATGCGCTGGATAGCTTCCACAGGACGGCGCTGCATAACGCGATTCAGTGCGATCAAGGGGAGATGGCGAAGATGCTCCTTGCTGACCCCAGGGTCGATTTCAACTCGCCCGACCGGGCCACGAGCACGTCACCACTGGAACTCGCCATGAGTCGCGACATGGTGGACCTTGTGACGGCGATCATTCGGGACCCCAGGATCGAGATCCCCCCGCTAGACGGGGAGAATACTTGGCTGCACTACGCCGTGCCGTACGGGGGCAAGGACACGATCAGCCTCCTCCTCGCGGACCCGCGAATCAATGTCAACGCCCGGAATCAAGACGGCATGACGGCCTACATGACCGCGGTCAACTACCTGCAGCCCTCGTCGATTTACCTACTGCTAAAAGATGAACGTGTGGATAGGTCGCTTGGCCTCGAGCCCGAGTATTTGCCCATGCACCTCGCCGCCCAGCACGGCTGGCCCGAGGTCTTGCGGGTACTGCTCGCCGAAAAGGCGGTAGACGTCAATTCCACATACGACGGCGCGACCCCGTTGCACATCGCTATTCGCTTCCAGCAACCGGAGATCGTGGGAATGCTCGTGGACGATCCCAGGGTCGATGTCAACCTCCGCTACGTGGATGAGGTGCCGTTGGGCCTAGCTACCGGAAGTATGTCTGTTCGCCGGGAGGTTGTGATGTTATTGCTCTCTAGGGACGACGTGGACATCGGTGCCCTCAATCGGGGCGCTCCGGAAGGTTGGGATCCGATCCCCCACACTGAGATTCTGAGGGAGGTGGTTGGTAAACGTAGGTGTCATGGGGGTGGCCCTTGTAACATTCCGGCCGCGGTTATGAAAGAAATTCGGGCTCGTGGGAGGCGCAGCACTAGGGATTCGGATGATGATGATTATGGTGCTTGGTGATTTAGGATTGAGTTGGATTGGAGGGTACGGGCATACTCATCTAGCTAGTTGTGCCGGTGAGGGTATTGTATTGTATTGTACTTGCTTTGTTGGTTGGTCTCCATTTGAACTTTGTTATATGTAGTGGCATAGGTACCGTATTTGAAGGGCGCGATACATCCTTCGGGGGAGGGAATGCTTGAGAAGTAATTCCTTCGGTTATCACCGTATCTAAAGGCTGATTAATTCATTCATCAGACAAAACAGGCTCCCACCCACAATAGCCTCCAAAATGGTATTGATAGTAGAAATTCCAATAGATTATCTATCCCAAAAAACTAGCTCCTATCGAATACCCAACCAACAGAGCCAAATCCTAAATTACAATGACAGGGAGCCAAAATTCCTCAAAAAAGCGATAAATTATTTTTACAACCCCCCCCCCCCACAACTCCCATCCACCACTAACCCCTCCTGTACCCCCTTGGCAATGTCAGCACCCCGCAGAACAAACCAGCGAGAGCAAAGAGAGCCGGAGGAACAAACCTACACGCTAGTATCCTTAGCGTACAAGCTCCCCGTCCTCCTGAGCGGCCGATCACACATATTGATCATATTCCCGTACGGATCCAGGAAGATAGTCGCCCTGCCGAATTTCTCATCCCTCGGTTTCTCCTCCAAGAACTTGACGCCCATAGACTTCATCTTTCCGTAGGCCTCGTCGAAATTGTCCACCTCGAAGAAGAGAAAGACCGTGTCCCCCGCCTGATTCCCCACCGCCTTCTGCTGCCGCCTCGTGACGGCGCGGGTGACGCGGAGTCCGACCATCGGCATCATCTGCGTTAGCTTCGGCGGGGTGAGCACTATGAAGCGCTTGCCCGGCTCGGCGTTTGAGTCCTCGACCTCGCTGTCGTCGTGGATTGTGAAGTTTAGGAGGCCCGCGTAGAAGGCTAGGGCTTCTTCGTACTCATGGCAGAGGAGGGTTACCAGAGAGAGGTGTTGGGTTGGGGTCCAGGTTGTTGTGAAGCCCATGTTTTATGTTTTGACTTTTGATTCTGGTGTTTGGGTGGTGGCGGTGTGGTAGCGAGGTGAGTATATCTATCTGGCGGACAGCTTTGTCGTATACTGCTCCCGTAGTAGTTGGCGGGAAGGGTGTTTTTTATATTTGTTTGGCGATAACATTTTCTGGATTCTTGCACTGAGTTACTGTGAGGGAAACAGGTTGTTGATGGGGTTGTGACGTAGATTGGTTGGGGAATCCTTGCTCCCGTCTACCATATTAGGAAAGGTTGGATCTTGGTATCTTGGGTGACGCAGGGATTAGAACCAAGGAATGCTGGGAGGATTTCATCATTGATTCCTGGAGAGTTTCTCGTGATAAGTTGGAAGCTCAACCTAAACTTGTATTCTGAATGAAAAAAGTGTCCCAGGCGGATGTCGAATACAGTAGGGGAGGTAGAAAGCCACCGCCTCACACAAGAGGCGAATCATGAATGAGGCGCCCAGACGGGAAGTTTCCCATGGGTATGATACGGGTAATGTACCGGTATTGCCTCTTGGTCCCAACCCCGACCGTTCGGAATTCCCGAATCCCTATCGAGTGACTCTCCATGATCCCACAAACGCCTCTACCAGTGCTCTCGAGTACTTTAGTCCCAAGATACAGCAGCTCCAGCACGCAAGAGGCGCTGCGGTAGGCGTCGTCGAGAATAACTGCATCTGTCATGTAAAACAGCCCCAATAGGAGCCGCTCTGCCCATCACACAGCTACTGTGATTCAAAGAAACTTATAAACACACTTCAAGTCTACTCGAGTATTCCCCCAAAAAATTGAGCTTTCGGTGAGTCTCCCAGGCAAGTGGATAACCCCGGAGCATTCTTTACCACGAAAAAAGGATCACAACTTTCAACGACGAACCAAAACCAGTGGGAACCAACGAGCCACGAAACCGCAAGGAACGAACAGTATCGTACCGGCCCTGGGAGAGGAGGACTTCGGGGGTAATCCACCGTAGTCCAATCAGGAGCACGGTGAAGTGTAACCGAAGACCCATACATTAGGGAAACACTCGTAATACGGGGGGTACGGGATGAAAATTTAATAGGGAGTAATCGCGCCACGGCCAACCCCTCTGCATTAGGGGAATTCAGGATGGTCCTTCCTTTGATTTTTTGAGGGTCCGTTTGTATGGGGGGGGGGACTATTGAAAGACGGCTTTCGGGCGTAGCGCCTTCCCTTGAAGCACGCACTGACAATACTACTACTAGTCAGCAGTCCGACCGACAAAGCGAAAGGAACATATTTGCTTCATTTTACAACACTTGAAAGAATCGTTTCGTGGGTTTGAAGAAGACCAAACGCGCCGGGGAGGACCATCCCGAACACCTCGAAGGGGATCCCAGAAACCCGCAGCACCCCCCGCAAAGTACCAGGGAAGTCCAATAACATGCGGTACCAGCAGCGGTATTACTGGTACCGTTGGCGCACCGGGAAACCGGCACCGCACCTGTACGAGTACGAGTAATCATCGGGTCCTGTTTGAGACTGGATTAGCACCATCTCCGGAATTAATTCCCACGCCTCGTCCTCGAGCACAGTTTCACCATCCAATCCTCTAGGATTGGGCTATGGGGCAGGGTGCCTCTCCTTCAACTCCTTACTTTACCCTCTGCCTCCCTGCTAGGATATGGGATCCCCGTGCCGGGCGATGGTCAAGTCTGTCTTTTTTTCAAACATTGTTATATCGTCCGCCCACTAAGATATCGGCTTCGGGTAGTGTTCCACAATGCCAATATTAGCGACTTGAGCTGCCGGTTTGTCCGTGACGTGGCAGCTCACGTAATGTAGGGTATTGTAACGGCTATGGTTGTGCCGGTGTAGTTATTTGCGTGCTCTCTAGGTGCTTAGATGTATGTCTGGGGAGGGTAGTTAGAGAGTATCATACCCTTAGTACCTGGGTTGAGAATGGAGTTGCGTTGCGTGGGAACTGATGGACTTGTGCAACTTGAGAGCACTCGAATAGGCTACAAGTATCACACTATTCGAGCACCGATTCTGGTCTTCAAAATTACAACCATTTTTTATTAATGATTCTAGAATAGAGAACTACCCCGTTTAATATGCGATTACATGTTCAACTATAGCGCAACCGTACTCTTGCGCCCAGACTTGACCACAACGGTTTGATACACTCCCACCATTTATAAATCGACATCACCCTCTACGCCTTTTGTGCGTCGGCCGCTACACAAACATCATCACCAATAGCACAACGAACGATATGCGTGAAATATCGCTCAGATACTGTATAGCGCCCGAGGGTTTCGAATCCGAAGACTGACTAGGATTTGAGGATGAAGAAGAGCTGGATGGGTTAGACGAGCCAGATGAACTGGATGAACTTGATGAATTGGAAGAATTGCTTGATTGGCTTCCACTGTTTTCCTTAACCCTTCAAGCATAGCCAGAGTCCCGTCAGCATCATTGCCAACAGCGCGCATTGGTGCGGGGGGTAGGGGTACTTTGGAGGGTTGGCAGCGCTAGGGATTTCGAGATCTCCGCCGTATGCTGTCAGTTTCTGGTTTTCATCGCTTCCCCAGGTCTTGACCACGCCTGGCAGGACAGAACGCCCATTGATATTGAGGGACGTGTTTGGAACAGGCTGTGGGGCCCACTTCTTACTGTGGAAGATGCCAGGGTAAGACTCGTTAAGATGGACACCATCTAGGTTAGGGTGCTTGCGGACAACATCCTTGGTTTTGTTTGCAACGAGTGAGAAAACGTTGGCCCCAACATCGTAGCGGCCAAGGGTGTGGAGATCCCAATTCGCTTCGATCGTCGATATTTCACTGTAGTGATCTGAGGTTGTTAGGTTACGCTTCCTAGAATTTGAGTGGTAATATATACCGTAGTAATTGCTATCTGTGGTCCCATGGGCGTTGTTAGGCACGGCACCCCCGAGAAGGATACCGACGACACGATTTGGCCGTGTGTAGGTGTGATTTTCATCAAAAGTAACAAGTATTAGAGTGTCCTGGGAGGTCAGCTGGGAACTGGTGCCAGGCTTTCATCAAGAAGCCATATACCTTCATGAAGTAGTCGTTAGTGAGAAGTGGTTCCAGGAAGGACCGTGTCCAGGAACCAGCAACAGTAACAGATGTATCGTGACCATCTAAAAAATGTTAATAGGGCTCTGGTGGTAGCCATGAGCATTGAATCTCACCCGATGTCATGTTCGGTGTGATGAAGATCTGGTTTCCGTCAGTGTCGTATCGGACCGTTCGGAGAAGTTACAACCTACCCATTGTGGCAACTTCTCCGCCCCCAAGTCCGACCAGAACAGAGTCAAATTCTTAATCTTTGCCAGACGCTCAGGGACGTCGGCGACGGAATTGAATATGACGAGAGGACTAGTATATCGCCCGTTAACCCTAACCCGAAGCAATGATCAAAGTCACGTTCGCTCACTTGTGCTTGCGAACATAGGCGTTCGCGTGGGTCTGCTGATTTCGGTATTCATTTCCTGTGAAACCAGTGTATGGCATGTCCTCCTGATATTCCCCCCACGAGATACCCTTATCCTCTAATAGATCGGCCACACTTGAAATATTTGCCGGGAGCTTGTTCATTTGATCGTTGTTCATACCAAAGTATTCACCACCAACCGAAGCGACATAGTTGGGCTCGCTAGGATGAGTGACGGCAAAGTAATTTGACAAGAGTATGCCTACGGCAAAGAGAATTAGCGACCTGGAGGGCGCGCGCCGAACTAAAGTAAATATCACCCTTAGTCGCAAGCCACGAGAGGTTTGCTGAGGAAAATGCGTGTTAGCAAGAATGAAATCCGAGCCTCAAAGATTCAGGGTTCACCCACGATCTCCAGCTGCTTTATCATAATCAGTATTCTCGAGCCAAATAGTGACGAAGCGGTTGAACGCTTTTCCCTTGACGTCGCTAGCAGAGGCAGCGGTAGCTGCTGCAACTGCTAGCAAACACAACCCTAGTGGGCGCATTTCGTGGTTGTTTTCTCTTGGTGTGCAGGCAAAGGGCAATTATGAATGAAGCAGAACAAACAAAAAGTTGCGGGAAAGAATGGTGGCGACAGGTTGAACCTGTAATTAACGATCCCCCGGGGCAGGAAGAATATTAGTATCGTTACTCCCACGGACATCGGATGTCAGCAGTGAGAGGGGCTGATCCTTTTATTCTTCCCCTCCTGGGGGAAAGAGTTATTGACAACGGTGAACTATTCCGTTGCTGGAGGGCAATTCAAGTAGTGCATGATACTATTACTGTGGTACGAGCAGAAAATCATAAAGACTGCATCAGGGTTCCAGGTACCGCGATTTCCGTTGGCCGCGTGGATGGGTCCATGCCACCGGATTGGCCAAGCTCTGGGCGTAGATCTCACGCCCATCCCTGGGGCTACCAGTAGGCATCATACGGCACTTGGATTGGATGGCCTTCTCCCTCCCTCCATCTTCAAAGACAAACCCCCCTTCCCCAGCCATGGCCCATTACCGTATCTTCACCACCACAACTATCCAACCGAAAAGCGATGGCAGTTTACCAGAAGCTCCCAACTTCTGAAGGGGAGAATGCTGCTGTTACTACCGGTACCCCTCAAATGACGAGACTCGCAAATGTCTTGAGAGCTCTATCCCACACTCTCGGATTAATCTCGTTTGCTTTCGTCTTAATCTTCTTATTATTGGGTGGCCCGACGACTTTCGAACCCCTCAGGGGCCCCGGATTCCGTGTAGAGAAATCCTTTAGGAGAGACCCTTCAGACTATGTCCTGGACAATGACTGGGACGCACACTCAAACCCTGCAATCCGAAGCTATAACTGGACAATTTCTGAAATTGATGCTGCACCCGATGGTATGATACGGCTTTCTCTCTACCTCTTTTCATGACCCCCGGAGACAAGCTTTTCTGGGAGCTTGTGTAAGTTCTAACCGAGTCACAGGTATCCTGCGTACGCTTATAGTTATCAACGGTCAATTTCCGGGGCCGCTCGTCGAATGCAATGAAGGTGATACCATTGTGATAGATGTTTACAATGGTGCCACAAACTCTACTTCGCTTCATTGGCATGGGCAGTATCAGAACGGAACGAATTGGATGGACGGAACTACGGGCATCACAAATTGTCCCATCCCTCCTGGCAAATCATTCCGTTACGAATTTACCGTTAGGGAGCAATGGGGGACATACTGGTAAGCCCCAAACTCACCACAAAGGGCTAGGGGGGGTTCCACAGTTAATACCCGTAGTACTTAGGTATCATGCACACTTTTCAACATCGAGAATAGACGGGTTATTTGGTCCATTTATAATTCATTCACCGAAGGAGAATATTCAGGGTGATACGGATAGAATAGTTATGGTTCATGATTATTATCACCACCTATCGGCTGCGCTTTTGCCGCAGTACCTTGCTCCCGACAACGAGAATGATGAGCCTGTTCCGGATGGTGCCTTGATAAACGGCATGGGTATCTGCTCCACCTGCGAGCCCTCTTTAGGGAAGCTTGCCACGTTCGGTTTGGACAGAGGCAAGACCCACCGTTTAAGATTCATCAACGTTGGAGCCTTTGCTGAGTTTGACGTGGAGATTGATCAGCACGAGCTCTCACTCGTCGAAGTTGATGGTGTGGAGGTTGAGCCTTATAACCTCCACAGGTTTCGGATCAATGTTGCTCAACGGTACTCGGTTATCCTTCATGCAAGTCAACCCGCCGATTCGTACTGGTTGCGTGCCCGAATGATTGCTCATTGCTTCGCCGAGATCCCGGAGGAATCGAAGCCGGAGGTACTTGGTATTGTACGATACACTTTCAATGAGGAGGAACCAATCTCAAAGGGATGGGGGGAAGTAATGGAGCTGGAGTGCAAAGATCTCAACACCTCCGAGATTGTACCAGCGGCTGCTATGTCTGCTCCAGAGCCTGATGTGCTGATATACCTCCGAAGCAACTTTGAAATCGGAGCATATCGTCTGAGTAGAGGGTTCTTCAATAAAACTTCCTGGCGCCCTGCAGAGGTGCCCACATTAGTACATGCCGTTAACGGGCTCACAAGAGCTAACGGATCATTCTCTTCTGAGGGCATCCTCCCGGCGTTTGACATCAACCGGCAAATGATCTACAGAATTGATGGAACCAAAACAGTCGATCTCCTAATCGATAATTTCGACGACGGGTGAGTTAGCTACTGAAATTAATTATGATATATACTTATTGTATATCATCCAGGAACCACCCTTTCCACCTTCACGGTTATAAATTCTGGGTCCTGGGACAGGGGCGGGGATACTTTGACAAGTCAACTTACACTACCCTAAATACTACAAATCCCCTACGCCGCGATACTGTCACCATCGAAGCTTACGGTTGGGTCCTTATTCGCTTCGTGGCGGATAACCCTGGGATGTGGGCTTTTCATTGTATGCGTCTCCTCCCACCACAACGCTCAGCCACACACTAACTTTTCTCAAGGTCACATAGCATGGCACCTAGAAGCAGGAATGCTGATGCAATTTCTCACTCAGCCAGACATCGTTGCGGGCTGGGAAGTTCCCGAGGATGTAAAACGGTTCTGCGCCCATCCGGAGGACCAGAGGGGCGGTGGGATACCCGACGAGGACTTTTATGAGCTGGCGAAGAGGCCATCGAGCGGTGAATGATTTTTCGGTTGCTATGATTTTAGGTTACCTTTAGAGTTCGTCCTCGCAGGAATATCCATCGCTGGTATAAGGATTAATAATCCAGTACCTTGCAGGCTCAATCTACATACCAGAACGCCAGTTTTCGAAGGGACTGCCTAACAGTATCCCCATTGGTCGGTTCACAGATACAGTAAATGCCTATCGCAGGGCTCTTGTTTCTTCACATCACAGCACCTTAAAGCGTACAGAAAATATACGATCTTGGCGGCAAGATTCGTCGGTACCCCACCGTGTAGTGATATATCATATTAGGTACTGCCTAGTTGGTACTTTAGGGTTAGAGGTTAGGGCTAGCGGAAGAGACTCTTTCACTGTATAAGTATGATAGATAGAATACGAGGGAGGAGACACCCCCAACCATTACCCATCAACATCCTTCAGACCTCACCAACACTCCTCCCCTTTATTCCTATCAACCAGAGTCACAACAACGACCATCACTATGTCATGATACCAAAACAAAGGGTTTTGATTCTACTATACACAGTGTAAAACTATACTAAGATATTACCATCATGTCTGCATGCCTCTCGGCTCCTAGATTCTTTCAGTTCCTCAGACACCACCTACCAACGTACTGTACCCAACCAGATCGCTTCAGTCCCCCCCATTCTTCCTTGACCGCCTTACACATCTCTGCACAGGTTCCGAGGAAGTGGCTCTGTGCTTTGACGAACTACTTCATAGCCGTACGTTCTTGATTGAATTGTGATGGGACGAAGGTGCAGGTCGTTCATGGTGTAGGTTTCCCAACCCCTCCGCCTCCACCACGTCCTGTTTGGCCCCACGCCACGGAACCCAATCGTCAACAAACTCGGCCCCTATAAACGCCTTATGGCTGGTCAGAGAGTTGTAGGAGGTTCTCTCATGGTGGTTGTGATGTGTGGTACTTGGCAGCCGGGGAGGGGCCAAGTTCGCACCTATCCTTGGCCACCACAATGTACATCCAAATTACCTAAACTAGCGTATTACAATATAAGTAGGAGACATGCTATTCCGAGGTATCCTGTCCGAATCAATCATTTCTTACGGTAGTCCACACCTTAAGTCCCGAAAACGTGGGTTCATCACCGGCCTTGCTTAAGCATCTACGAGCTTAAATTCTAGGAAAAAGTCAATCTACTGACGTGAAATGGAAGTGGGCTAGGTGGCGTTACGGTTGTAGGACGATGTTCGGGTGGCAGGCCGGGGGCCAAGTCATCGTGTAACTTAACAGCAAGCAGGGTGGGATGGAGTGAGGCGGGAACTGTAATGAAGAGACTGGCTAACAGAAGTGCAGGAGTATTAACGTGCATGAGCGAGTATGTACGAGTGAGAGATAGTGATGTAAATTGTTGAGCAAGACTAGGGAGGGTACTAGTGATAAAGGTGCCGATATCCTGGTCAATAGCATTCGAGGTCTATCATGATATCATAAAGCCTGAGAGTCGTCTCGGGAAATTTCTTCAAATTCCAGGAACGAGCCAAACGGATCTATTACGGAACTTTAACTTTATATAAGCAGAGTATTTTTATTTTCCAACTATCTGAAATCTATCATTGTCCGTTTCCCTTGTAATCCTCATCCGGGAAGAAAATCTTCCTCTCGGCGCCCCTCTCGGTCAGTACCACCATACGGATAACGCCGCCAGAGCTTCCGTCCCACTTGACAGCCTCGCCAAGAGCGCCCTTCACGAACTCAATGCACTCTTCTTCTGTCATATTTTCTTTCCAGTTCGCGTCGCAGTAACCGTAGATGTACGTCGACCCGGAACCACCTATTGCATAACGTTGTTTGTGAAGCGAACCTCCAAGGGGAATCGAGTATACTTCGCCTTTGCGGCGGGCATCGTAGCCGGCGATAATCATACCGGCCGAGAGTTGGTCTTTGTTCGAGTAACAGAGCTCTTGGAAGATTGAAGCTGCGACTTGGGTGGTTGGGGGTTCGTGGTTTTGGACACTAGAGGTAGGGTGTTAGGTTGGGTAAAGCTGCATGATCAGGCAGGAAAGACAGACTTATACAACTGTAGGTAGTAGTGGACAATATCGGCAATGGCCTGGGTATCAGCAGCAGATCCGGATCTGGTATTTAAGTATTAGAATTAGAAAGGTAACAGGAAGTAGGAGAATCGAAGCTCACCGGCAACACCAGATGGTGTCATGAACCTGGGTCAGCTTATCCGTTACCCGGTTGGCGATATAAGCGCCAGTAGTTGTTCGGGAGTCGGCGCCTGAGATATGATTAGTCCTGGAAATGTACCAAGAGTACTCCGATGAATCGTAAGTGGAGGTGGTGACGAACCAAGGATCACACCGCCATCAAAGAGAGCTGCCATACTGTTTGCAAACCATCAGTCGAAGCGGGGAATTCGGCATAACCTCTAGAGAATAATCTTACATGGAAGTCCCCAAGCTAAGGTATTACGTTAGTTTGTTTAGTCCCGTTCGAATGGAAATTTGGGTGATGAACTTACTTGACTTCGCCTTTCTTCAAGTGCTCCATGTCGACATGAATGCCATCTGAAGAATCAATAAGCAAGAGCTCAAAATCGACAGGAAGCTTCAACATACCTATACTAAGACTACCAGTTGGTTTCGATTCCATGATTATTTTGATGTTTTGGATATTGAAGATGAAGAAGGGTGGGGGAGATGAAGGCGGATCCAATGGGACTGTAAGCTTGGTGGTGTTGGGGGCGCTTGCCCTGCGGCGGGTCCATTGTAAGGTGGGGGGTGTTACCCTCCCATTCAAAGATCTTATCTTGATAATCTCTCCTTCAAACTTCAAGGTGTCTTCACTGAGAAGCAATCTTCGCCCTGCATCCAGCTTTCCGATTCATTTCGGTCACCCACTCTCTTAATACATTCCCGGATCCGCCTTTTTTTACCTCAACTCTCTCTACATATCGGCTTCAAGTTCAAACATAAATCATTGCGGATACCCTTGTCCAGAATGGCTACCGCACGCCAAACATTGAGAGATCGTCAAGTCGGTAGGTGTGTACTCTCCTGTCAACTGAGCTTATACCTCTTTGTTCTATCCTGCTAATCTCTACTTCTTCCTTAGCATCCATCGAAAAGATCCTTAACCTCAATCACGAACAGGCGAAACATGAATCCGAAATCAACGGCCTAGTTCCTTCGTCCACTCCCATCCTGAACGATGAGGGCGAACCTATATGGAAGGTTTTGGTTTTTGACAACCTCGGCCGAGACGTCATATCTTCCGTCCTTAGAGTACAAGACCTTCGGAACTTTGGTGTGACTATACACCTCAACCTGCTCTCGTCGCGCCACCCAATCCCGGATGTGCCAGTCGTATACTTTGTCGAACCGACTGCTGAGAACATTACCACTATATCTAACGATTTGACTAACAATCTCTACGACATCGCCTACGTTAATTTCCTATCGTCTGTTCCACGGACTATTCTGGAGGACTTTGCGGCATTGACTGCTCAGAATAACACTTCCGAGAAGATAGCCCAGGTTTATGACCAGTATTTGAACTTTGTGGTTTCAGAACCGGATCTGTTCAGCTTGAACTTGAAAGATGTTTATTACACACTTAACTCGGCTCAGGCTGCCGATAGTGCTATTGAGCAAGCCATAGATAAGGTGGTCGGAGGTCTTTTTTCGGTGGCGGTTACTATGGGTATAACCCCTTCCAGCCCTTTCAAGCCTCGGCGGTACTGACTCATACATTCAGGATCTATTCCTATAATTCGTGCACCTAAAGGTAACGCCGCCGAAATAATAGCCCAGAAACTTGATCGTAGACTCCGGGATCATGTCCTTAATTCTCGCGATAACAATCTTTTTTCAACCCGCGCCGGCGTCACTGGCACGGCGCAGTCCTGTCCGGTCTTGATTATCCTTGATCGCAACATCGACCTGATTCCTATGCTTTCGCATTCGTGGACATATCAATCACTTGTACACGACGTGCTCAATATGCGTTTAAATAGGATCACCGTCGAGACAATTGAGGAAGGTGGGAAGGTCAGCAAAAAGAGTTACGATCTGAATTCAAGTGATTTCTTTTGGGCCAAAAATGCAGGAGTACCTTTTCCACAGGTAGCGGAGGACATTGATGCAGAGTTAACTCGATATAAAGAAGATGTTGCGGAAATCACCAAGAAGACTGGGGCTGCATCGCTGGAAGATTTACAGAAGTAAGGTTATCATGTTCCACTAGCTCTGGGAAATTTCTAATAGTCATAGTGACATTGGCTCTTCTGCCCAACATCTGAAAGCAGCTATTACGCAACTCCCACAGCTCCGCGATAGAAAGGCTGTCTTAGATATGCATATGAATATTGCTACCGCCCTTCTTAAAGGCATTAAAGAGCGTCAGCTAGATAATTTCTTCCAGATTGAGGAGGCCATCACTAGGCAGAATAAGGCACAGTTACTAGAGGTCATCAACGATCCGGAGAGAAAGAATCCAGTCGATAAATTGAGAATGTTTATCATCTGGTATGAGAAATGCTCTAATAAGATTGTATAGTCACCGTCTAATTCAGATACTAGGTACTTGAGCACAGAGAACGACGTCAGCAGAGGCGACATGCAAGAATATGAGGCAGCCTTGAAGGGGGCTGGGTGTGACCTTGAACCGCTGGCCTACGTCAAGAAGTATAAACACGGATCTATTATATTTAAGGAGAAGTCAGCTAACTCTAACACCAGAGTCCGCGAAATTACTCGTATGACAATGATGGCATCGGCGCCCTCTCAACCTGCCGCCCAGAGTGCTGGAGGCGATCTCTTCAAAGGTTTCAGTTCAATCTCCAATAGATTGACAGATCGTCTCAAGGATGCTGGTGCGCTCGGTGGCGGCTTTGAGAATCTGATCTCCGGCGTCAAAAATTTCCTTCCGGTGAACAAGGACTTGACGATCACTAAAATTGTTGAGTCTCTGATGGATCCAACATCTTCGTCCACCTCAGCACTTGCCAAAACCGAAAACTATCTTTACCTTGATCCTCGCTCGTCCACCTCTCGCACAGGGCCGTCCACTCGGCTCGGACCAGATGGTAGACCAATCACTGGAGGACCTACTTTTGGCCAGAGAAGACAGGGATTTACGGAGGCAGTGGTATTCACAGTTGGTGGAGGCAACATGGAGGAATACGGCAATCTCCAGGAGTGGAGTAGAAGGGTAAATGACGTTAGTGGTGCAGGAGGCACCAGGAGGAAGGTAGTTTATGGGAGCACCGAGTTGATTAGTGCGGAGAAGTTTGTGGGAGGAGAGTTGAAGAGGCTGGGCCAAGAAGGTTAGAAAAGTGTGCAGTCAGATGAAGGGCTAAGTGCATAAAAACGAAAAAAATAAATTGCTTGGAGACAGTTAACTTGCTCATTCTGATGGGTATTTTTGTTTCGCTCCCTGTGCTTCTGCGTTATTTTTAAAAAATCACGCGAATCCTGTCAATACTGTATTATTTCTTTTCTTTCTTTTTTGAGATAGTAAGCTTTATTCGTTCAAATAATATACGGTTCCAGAGCCTTAGTTGATTGTTAGCATAGCTATGCGGTGGGTTAAAGCTATCACAGGACATCACTCGTATAGTGTCAAGTCACCAAATAATGATAGTTACCAAGCTTTTTCTCCAGTATGATAACGCTTTTAATTCCCAATGCAACTTATGAGCTAGACTAACAAGACGGCGACAACAAGAAAACAAAAACGCCTTGACTAGAAAAAAGAGATCATGCCAATATTACATGCACCCATTTTAACCCTCCTTCGCAACGGCATTCTTGGCCTGAGTCCACATGTACTCCATCCTAGCCCTCTCCAACCGCTCCCTGGCCAACGCATCACTAGGCACTCTCTCAGTGGTAAACCTCTTAAACCCCTTCTGCCGAACCTCGCCCTCCCAGACCAGCGTGCACATATTCTTCGTCATATCGACCGCCTGCCCTTCTTCCTCGGCCTCCGCATCGCCCTCGACACTTTTACTCCCTTCTCTAGCGGTGATGCTCTCCTTCCAGTCAATCCTATTCACCATCAATTTGCGGAACTTCGTGATAGAATGAATCCCGCCCTCCACAATAACGAGGTTGAACTTCGGATTGAGGATGCAGATCCCCGTCAAGGCTAATTGCTCCGCGTTAATATTGATTTTGTACCTATGTCTCCCATTCGCCAATGTCTCAATGCGGAACACGAGGACGTGGATGCCACGGGCTAGATCCTTCTCTTGGTTCGCAGCGAGTTTTTCGTGGCGTTGTTCTTTCGTTAGTTTGCGCTCTTCGTTCGCTTTTAAGTGGCCCTCGTGGCGTTCTTTGATTTCGCGGTTCACGCGCGCTTCCACTGCCGTGGGATCTTTCACGGCTTCCTCACCGAGAACTCGCATTAAGTTTGATTTCTTGATCTTCGGCGGTGGTGGGGGTTCTAGACCAAGGCGGACTTTGGCTTGCTTTTCTTTTAGAGCTTCGGCGCGGCGTTGGCGGCGGACTTTCTTTTGCTCTTTTTTAGTTAGGGGGAAGGGTTTCATTGGCGGTGCGAGTTGGTCTTGTGGTGGGGCAAGGAGGACGGGGTGTTGGACGTAGTAGGTTACTATTGTGTCGGCAGCTGTGATTAGGAGGGATTCTGGGGTTATCGCCTCGTATGAGGGGGCGGTTGTGAGGCCTTGATCCCACCACTCGATTTCGGGGGGTGGTTCGCGCTGATAGTAAATTAGCAAGCTTATATACATGGAGGGTAAGGAAAACTTACAGCAAATGCCTTATCTGCGTGCATGTCCTCATCAATACCCACCTTCCTAGCTGCCTCCGCAATCCTTTTCTTCATAGCCTCCAGAGCAGCTTGTCTACGCAGAGCATTCGCCTGCTCGATGTATTTCCCTTTCTGATTGAACGCCAAGGCCTTGCTAATCCTCCGGGGCGCAACAACTTTCGACGCAAGATTCGGATCAAAGTACGGATTCTTGCTAGGGTCTGTCATGTCTGCTGAGGGACCCTGAATCTCCAGCTGTTTCTTTCCGGACTTGCCCTTCGCCCGCCGATTCGCCATGGTAGTTGCAAACTTGGGGGGAATCCCCCCCTTTCCACGCTTCGCCGATCCTGCGTCCCCGCCGTCGCCCAGCAGCGCGGGATGAAGTCCCACATCTAGCCCACCACGCGCCTTAGATGCCTCCTCCACGTCTGGCTCTTCCCTCCTGTACACGCTCAGCGGTGGCCTGGGTGGCCCGCCTGCCGCGAGTCCGGAGGATCTAGATACGGCTCCAGACACACGGGCCCTCATCGCGGCGATCCTGTCAGCGGCGGATTGTGTAGCGGAAGGTGGCGGCGCCGGCGGGGGCGTTGGGGATGCGGAGGACGGGGCAGATATTTTGGCATTGTTGTTTAGCTTTGCGGCGACGGCTGCTGCACGGGCACGGGCTTCTGCTAGCATCTTTTGAATACGTTCTTGGTCAACTCCCTGCTTTAGCTTTTTTGACGAGACTGGAGGGCCCTCTTCCGGGGGCCGCTTAGAGGGGACCATTGATGCCATGATGAGCTGTGGATGTGGCTTGTAGTCTTAGGAAAGTGGAGATGATGATGGGGGTTGGTTGTAGGTGACAGGATTTATGTTGACCAACAGCCCAGAGTGCCTTAGTCTATTGACTACTAAGTGAAGGTTGAAAGGTAATCTAATGGCGTCACGTGTTTGTCTTGGCGGGGACTAAGAAGCCAAAGGTTGAGCAACGCAATGCAAATAGAAAAGTAAGTCACAACTAAGATCGACCAAGAACAACGAAGGTTTTACCATTACGACTCTCTCAACCAGCTATTTACCTCCACAAGCCCATAACTACACAACCACACCTACAAATGCCCAAGAGGAAAGATCCGCCCACCGAAATGTCATCAGAATCGATCGCTCCGGAACCCCGCCACTCCAAGCTCTCAGAGTCCGAATCCGCCGACTCTTCAGACACAACACCAGCCCCAGGATCCTCCGATGCCGCTCAAAAAGCCAAAGAGCGCGCCGAACGCTGGAAAGCTCTAAAAGGCCGTGCTGTAGCTACCCCTTCCCCCCTTCCGTTCTATATACCTTACTAACCAACCCCCCTCCCGGTAGAAAAAATCCGCCGAGGTAAACCGCAAAGAGGTCTACGCTGAGCGTCGCCGTCAAGCCGTAGATCCTTCAGAGACCTCCCGGCTAAACCGCAAGCGCGATGAGGCGGAATTCAAACTTGCCAAGGCCGAAGCAGAAGATGATGGGGAGGACTTTGAGCGAAAGAGAGCGTGGGACTGGACCATTGAAGAGAGCGAGCGTTGGGATAAACGCATGGAAAAGAAAAAGAAGCACGTTGAAGATGTTGCCTTTCAAGGTTTGTCGCACCGCCACGTACCTAACAGTAAACAATGGTTGCACGGAGGGCTGGCTGATATGATGGTGAGCAGACTACACCCAAACCGCCCGCAAAATCTACAAAAAGCAGCTCCGCGAATTACAACCCGATCTTGAATCCTACGCCGCTGAGAAAGCAAAGTTAATACGCGACGGGACCATTGTCGAGACCGAGGATGGAGAATTGATTGCCGTGGACCGTGACGGGGAGTTCTACGCCGATGCCAACTCCCTCGGCTTCGTTGACAACAAGCCCAGCAAAGGTGCCGTCGACAGGTTAGTCGGCGACCTCAAGAAAGCCGAAGATGCCCGCATGCGCAGGCGCAAGGGCGGCGATGAGGAGGACGTCACCTACATTAATGATAAGAACAAGCAGTTTAATCAGAAGTTGGCGAGGTATTATAATAAGGTATGTTCTATTGAAATCCTACTTATTTACTCCTTCTGGAATGGATGGATGGATGCTGATGTACGGGTTTAGTATACTGGGGAGATTAGAGACAGCTTTGAGAGAGGTACTATGGTTTAGAGATAGGGTTTTTGTTTGTGGCATTGGCCTGGCCGGCGTAATGGTTCGGAATGACCCATGGAGGCTGGTTAGTTTGTATTTTTTTTTTTTTGTTGTTGGTGTTTGCTCTACAAGCGTATAGGTCTCAGTGAATGATCTATGTGGATTCCTTCGACGCTATAGTCTTTCTGTGAGTAGTGATAGACTGTAATATCACACGAGGGCTTGCATTCTATAACTTTGGCGATATGATACTGTACGAGTACTTAAGAAAATTTAATAGCTCTTAACCTTAGGCATCGGTAGAAGTCCTGATTCTAGTGTTTGTCCCTATGAGCCATGCTTCGCACCCAGGCCCCGCCCCGGAACTCCACCGCATCACTCCACCAAGAACCTCGGCGCATGTAAACTACCCAGAAGACTCAAATCTTGATTTCACGATTCCCGAAAAAAAACATCTCCTTTCTTATGCTCAGGCAAGGGCTCTGGAACTCAAGAAGAAGGGGGGCTATTTTATACCAACAAGTAGCTAGGCAGACCTCGTGGTAGCACCGACCTTCTAGGATATTTGAAATGTTTGTACAAACTGTTTTCTTCGACCACAAAGGTTATACGAACTCCCAATAAAAGAAATTGAAACCACAGCCCTTATTTTTCATCCATAAACCCGCGAACATGGAAGGAAAAAAAGTTTTTAGTACAAGCGCTTAGGAGGAGACATCGAGGCTTTCTGTAGGTAAATTAGCAATCCGCGACTGGAACAACTCAGAAACAGAGTAACATACGATAGTCAAAGACCCAACGTTTTGCCATCCCTTCTTCAACAGCGAAACTAAGTAATTGATAGCAAGCATGATATTTCCAATCAAGTGGTCCTCAGTCATGCCAACATTTCCGACAGCAACACCCAAGCAAAGAACCTTCTTGAGTTGGAACTTGATAGTGCACTTAACGTCGGTGACCTTCTGGGCCAAATCTTCGGCGTGGGAAACGGGGGTGGGGAACTTTCCAGCCTTTGAGAGACCTGGGCCAAGGAGACGGGGGATCTGCTTAATGAGTTGTTCGGAGGCGACGAAGGCGTCGTACTTGCGGGCGAGCTTCTTGATGAGTTTCTTGTTCTTGTTAAGCTTCTTCAAGTCGTCAACAGACATGGACTCGTAGTTGTGGTGCTTGGCGCGATCGATGTCGTGCTGGTCTCCGAGAATACTAAATCGTCATTCATCTAGAATCAGTTTGCTGCTCTTGATCTCCTCTTTTTTCGTTCGTTGTTTCCGCCACCAAAAGAATACAAGGGTCAAGAGAGGAACCGAATCTTCACCATATGGTCATGTTTGGTCGGGGAACCTGGGGCAACTTGACAGTTCCAGAGAAACGCTTGTCACGCATGGGGTCATAGTTCTTGAGTCCGATTTGGAGCTCAACGGTCTCGAGGAAGTTCCTCTTCTTCTCATTTGTGGAGTATTCTAACAGCTCCTTTACGTTTCCACGCACTCCGGCTGTAAAACGTGGCGAATTAGCAATTTTGAGTCATAGCTTAATTATGATGGGAAGGTTGACAAACCGACTGTGATTTTGGACATGGTGAATCAGTCTTCCAAGCGAGTTAATCGTTGGTGAGGAATTTGTGGAATGTTGAGGAGCGTTTGTGTGATGAGTCTGGAGAAATTTGGAGGGTGAATTTTACAGGCTTTCATGGATTGTGTGTGCGGGGCTTGGCGGGTTGACAGTCACAGATTGATCAGATTAGGTATAATCCTACGCGATGGATCATGGATAATCACTCGGCCAGATAATTGTTCCTCTTAGGACTCGTTTCTAGAATAATGCTAGATAAATCCCAGAGGAGTTGTAGACGATCGCAAAAGGATATTGGATCCAAATTTCCAATTACCATCGCTAGACCAAAAGCTATCTCCCTAACGCTCCCTAAAATAATAACCTATGCACAAGAAATGGGCATAGAAAGACACAAACATTAAACCCGATACCTATCATCTTTTCCACAAATAACTCTATACAAGAAGTACAAGAACCCCATCGTAGCAGCAACAGCCCCCGAAACAATGGTGGCCTGGCTAATCGCTTTCCAAGCCAACCCTCCCTCTTCTCCCTCCTCCTCAGCCTCTCTCCCAGCATCACCCTCTCCTTCCCCACCTCTCACCCTCTCCCTCTCCCCGGTTTCCCTTGTTTGCTACCTACTCACCGTAGTTGCTGCTGGTGGAGCTAATGTCGCAGTCTTCTTGGGAGCGTAATCTGGAACGAATCCACTGGGGTGGTGCACTTGCTCAATTCCCAATTCTGCCGCAAGGGCAACGATAACCTCGTGAGAGTCAAATTCTTCCACATATTCGCCGAATGCGTTGATAGAAGGCTCAGCTGGCGGAGAACTCCTTATCCTTGAGAATCCCCTAGTACTACTATCCTCGGTAGAAGTCACGGTAGGGGAGTCTGGCCCCGTGGGTGTCGCGACAAAGGAGGTCGGGGTGGAAGCAGGTTTTTCGGTTGAAGTAGAGACATTACGGTGCGTTATTGATTGAGGTAAGAGGGGTGATGGTATCGGCGTCTCTTCTGAGTTGATGTTCAGGGCTTGGGGTTCTGCAGTTGGTCTTGCGGCTTGTGCTCTCATTCCGCCCAAGTGGACAAAGCTTCTATGTGAAGGGATGGATGGAATAGGAGTCTCTGCGGAGTCTCCTCCCTCGGATTTTGGGGCTTCGTCTTCTCTCTTTTCACTAAGTGTTGGCATAGGTTCTCTGGTATTCACTGCATCCCTCATCGTAGTAGTGGATGTCGGATTGGTAGTGATTGTGCTACTCGGAATATCTTCAGTATTCTTGGCTGAAACCGTGACCGTAACCTCACTCGCCTCCCCAGTAACCGTGAGCTCGGAGCCCGCGACTCGCATAGTTACTGTTTCAGTGCTCCCGGGAGACGCGGTAGTGTTGGCTTCCATCGTCACCGTAATGACTCTCTCGGGTTTGGCGCTCTGACCAATATTGATCGGGCCGAATATTCCGTCGAAAAGGCCGGTGTCAACACCTTTTGCCGTGACAGTTACTGTCGAGGTGATGGGTTCTATTTGAGCTCCTCCCGTAGCAGTCGGACCAGGAATAGTAACTGTTATCGTAGTTGGAGGATCGCAGAAGTCTCCTGGGTCAGGGCCCCAGATCGGAGGATCATCGAATTGAGGAGACGGGTCAGCCGAACGGGGGTGGTTACGGTAATGGTTATGAGAACGGGCTTGTCCGATTGGCTTGTTAGGAAGGGGCGAAGATGTGGTATATTGAACGAATGGCAGGATTAATAGGAGTTGTAAGGTTTGCATATTGGTGTCTGGTGTTAGGTAATCGCTTAAGGATGGCGGGTTCTTCGAAAAGTAGTGTTGGTGTTTCTTATATATGGAGTTGGAGTAGGCATTGCGAAAGTTGTGAGCTGGATACTTGGTGGTTGGTTGAGAGAGTACCAGGAGGTTGGATGGCGAGAAAACAGAGTGGAGGATAGATCTTGAGGCTGGCAAATAGCACATTTCTGGAATTCAAGATTGCGCTGCCTCAGGTACCCTGCCCGGAGTATCTGCGCCAAATGGTCCTATCCAGCCTCCAGGACACCGCGCTAGGGGGCTGCAAGAGGAGGCCTAAGTGCCCGAGTATGAACTGGTGATTAGAATTGAAGCAGGAACAACATTTCCCCGCCTCCCTGATATAACACCCCTCTCCCCAACATTCTTTGAGCTCCCAAGGTGAATACAAAGTGGGATTCTATCGTTTCGGTTCAATTTGGTTAAGGAATGAGTTTTCAGTCGGAATTTAGACGCATTCGGCCTGGTAGTACCACACTGTCTACGGCGCAAGGAACACAAGGACAGAAATAATATCGTACACCGCCCCATGGCCTAACAGATCCGTATGGTAACCAGACTGCAGCCACAAGACGGCGCGGACATAAAGCAAAGTTCATTGAGTTAATCTGAAGGCTCAAATAAGTTACCAGTACCAGATGTTGCGCAAGTCCAGTGAATGGCGCCTCGAATGACTTATGCACGAATGAGATGATAAGAAATGCATCTGCGGCTCTTTCGATTACCCTCTTCAACCATTCCGTGCCTCTTTCCCAACCACTTAATAGGGGAATGCAGTGTTATCACTCTACTCGAGCACAGCAGAACAACCCGGTTGTCAAATGAGAATACTCGAATACAGTACTGGTACGGGGGGGTCTTATCATAGGAGGGTAATCCAAGAGAAGAGGAGTGAAAGAGCCGGGGAAACCATAGTATCATACCGGCAGTCTACCCGCACCCTTTCGCCTCACCCAAACTCACTCGGATCGGCTCATTTTTTTCCGTTCCGCGTTGGTGCGACGTGCGTCACCCTCTCTTCGTCTCGTCTTCCTCGCTTCCTAGGCCCTGACCGGCCAGGTCACCAAAACCCTTTCTCACCCTCTCTCTCACCTTCTCTCTTGTCCGCTCTCGCTTCCTCTCTCGCTTCCTTTCCTTCTTTCTTTTCACAATTCTTTCTTTTCACTCCTCTCTTTCCACTCTACCGTGGTATCTTTCTTTTTGTTGTCACCATGGCTAACGCATCTCCTCCGCCACCCTACTCTTCCTCCTCTTCGTCTGCTTATCCGCCGAGACCTTTAAAGTCCGCTCTCCGGTCGCGCCAGCAAAGGCCTCCGGAAGTAATTGAGCGAGAGCGGTTACTTCTCGCCCACCTCCCAGCTGCTGACCTGGCAGGAGAAAAACCCATTCGTAACTTTCTTGCGACACGTTTCTACAAGTTTATTCTTCTTACCATTCATCTGCTTTTCAGCATATACCTGAAGCTCCGGTGGGCCTACCACAACATTCTCAACCGCGGGCTCTCCATTCTTTATTACCACCATCGAACGCCACAGTTGATACAGAAGGATGTGAAGGAATTGGAGGAACGGGGAAAGTTGCCGGAGCATGTTAGTGTTGTTCTGGAATATGAAAGGGGAGGACTGGATACGCTTATCGATGAGGTCTCCGAGATTAGTTGTTGGTGTGCAAGCGCTGGGATCAAAACCTTGAGCGTTTATGAGCAGACTGGTACATTCGCCAGTTATGATTACACGCGTATATAGCTCACAGTACTGCACAGGAATTCTAAAATCCTACATTTCCACATCCCACCGTTCGATTTCTCAGAGGCTCCATAGCTATTTCGGAAAGTCTCGGCCAAGACTTCGAGTACATGCACCTCCGTTTTCCTCTCTCCATGAACCTGGCGAGGAGGGTAGAGAGGTTGACTTGGAAGTTATATTTATTTCCGGAGAGGATGGTAGGGATTCACTGGTTGATTTGACCAGGACTTTGTGCGACATGGCTCAGAGGGGGAAAATATCATCAGAGGATGTTAGCGTTGAATTGATTGATGCCGAAGTTACGGGTATATTTGTCCTGCGAACATGTGAAGATGGTGAGATAGGTACTAACGAGCTCTAGAAAATACTATTTCCGAGCCGGACTTGTTGATTTTATTCTCGCCCTCAGTCGTTTTAAGAGGATACCCTCCATGGCAGATCCGGTTGACAGAGATATTGTATGTTCTTCCCACTGTTGATTTAAGAAACCTGGGCTAATATTTTTTGCGAAGTCATGTGCAAGACAATTCAGGTGTTGGCTACCAAGTCTTTCTTAGGGCATTACATAGATTCGCAAAAACAGAGATGCGGTTTGGGAGGTAAAACACCTTGTCTATTATCCACTTCCTTCCCTACGCTACCTCGTTCTTTTCTTAACTTATTTTGGGCCGACGGGTTGCCTTTGAGCGTATATATCACATATTTTCCCCTTCTTCTCCATACAGGAAAGGGTAGGGTGGTTTGGGTTCATAGACTACGGGCTTTTTCATTTCATCTGGTTTGCTTGGGAGTAGAAATAATGAGAGCTGCGCGGATACCAAGGTTTGTTTACAGTTACGGGATTTCCGTTGCTTGTAGCCATCGTGCCGGTGTTATAGTACACACGTGAAATAAGGCTTCCTGGGTGCTGTTTGTATCACCGACTCCCGGCATTGGTAAAGGCCCATCCCCGCGATTTTTTAGATGTGCGCAGACATTCACAGAAGATCACTCATTCTGGTTTTGCGGATACCTGTGAGGTACAGTGCGATACCAGTATCAAGTGTAACGTTCTCGGTCTGTGGAGCAGAGAGGGTCCTGGAAATTTAGAATGCCTCATCGGACAATATCATCCTGCAAATCAAATAGTAGAGCCTTGCAATCCCCCAACTACAGATAGAATCTGAGGTTTCACTGTTGGTGCCGGGGTTGCCTTCCATAGGCTCACGCGGGCAATAGTTGCTTCTGATAGATCTCCAAACCCCGGGTTCCTTGACACAAAAATCTAGCACGATCTGCCAAGCCAATATTATATCTTGGCACAACTTCACGTCGCCCAGCCAGTGACCAACTCGTGGCCATTGAAAACCCGGGAATCCTCCAGTCAAACCAATCAGCCACCACCGTCCACATCATCTCTCTCGAAACGTCTCCACCTTCTTCCTTTACTCTACCACTCATCCATGGACCGCTCACCACCACGAGCTCCCCGCGGCGGTGGCCGCCGCGGTTGGGACCGAGACCGCGACCGCGAAGAACGTTACGGAAGGGACTACCGAAAGCGCAGCCGTAGCAGAAGTCCAGACCGACGATACACCGCAAGAAGGAGGAGTCGAAGCCCTGATAGAGGTGCTATTCCCATTACCCATCTTCCCCAAGTTTATCTCCGTACTGACAACTAACAGGCGACTACCGCCGAGACCGAGACAGGGACAGAGATAGAGATAGAGGCGGGGACAGAGGTCGCGGCGGTCGACCCCGAGATAACGATAGAAGGGCTCGCTCTCCAGAACGCCGCCGCCGAAGTCGTTCACCCCGTGGCAAACGCTCTCTGCCAATCCGCGATCGCACCCGCTCTCCTCGCTCCACCCCCCCTGTTGCTACCATTACAAAGACAAAGCCTGATGGTAAAGATCCTGAACGCACCTCCCCAGGACCATCTAAGCGTAGCGCTGAGAGGAGTGTCAGTGCGGATAGGGGCGTTACTACTCCGGCAGTAGTAGCAGCGGATGGGAACGGCGACGAGATGGAGGAAGTCGTAGATGACGAGGAAGCGCAGATGCAGGCTTTGATGGGATTCGGTGGCTTCGGGACCACCAAACAGAAGAAGGTTCGCGGGAATGATGTTGGGGGCGTGTATAAGAATAAGACGACGAAGTATCGGCAGTATATGTATGCTTTATTTGCCCCCCCCCCTTTTTTTTATCCACGAGTTCAGTGCTAACTTTGGTATAGGAATAGGCCTGGGGGCTTTAATAGAGCACTTTCGCCTTCTTGATACACCGCCGGCGATAAGCTTCTCTGTCGAGAAACATTGGTCAGCAGGTTTCCGTCTACAAACTATCCTCACTAGGTTCTCTAAACCTCGACAGTAAGAGATTTTTCAGAGCCTTTAGTCGATACCAGTCCGGTAACTGGATCTTGTGTATTATTATTCATTTCTTTCTTTTGCAAGCGGTGTTTTTTTTTTACCATGATACATAAAAGTTTTCTTGCTCTAGCTTGACGTTGGTGGTGGCACTATCCCATGCACTCAATTAGTCGTTCGCAAGGGTTGGGATTAGCATGGTCTATTCTATTCTGTTTTTTGTTTTTTTAATTTGCTCTTAGCTATTCCCCCGGCCGACGAGAGGTGAAAGACACGGGTGGGTGCGTGCAGTATACCGGCACTGGGTCGAGAGCAGAGTGGATTAGGGTCGGAGATTGAAAAGTCAGATAGCACTCTGCACGTTTATAGAATGACAATCAGTATAGCAGAGGAATTAGAACATTGTGCTACAGTCCGGGGCCCCCTTTTTTCATATATGGCATCCGGAGATTTTGTTGAGTTACGTTTCACTGCTGTCACTTTACCAGTTACAAACGTATAGAGCCCGAACATTAGGTCCGAATTTTGTACGGGCGGTCGGATACGCACGGATAACTTGCCATACAAATTCTTTATTCCTGTGTTCGGGTTCTGTCTGCCTGTGACCTGTAGCATGTTTGCGAAGTCGATCTAAAAGTGATCATAATTTCTCACTCGCGAGTCTTCTGGTTTCCAAAATCTGGTCCGCTGTCTGGAGGGTAGGGATACTATGTTCCGCTAATCCGGTGATGACTGCAGATAATTCTAGAGAGCACATATTGATCCCCTTCTGGCTATTTCACGAGGAATAATCCTTATCACAACTTCGCTCCAAACAACCTATGACACTTCATCCCCAGTGCTCCTTGAATATTATTGATAGATGAAGTGCCTATACCTGCCAGCACACACTGCTGAATGAACAAATCCATCTCCCCTCTTGCTTATGCACCGAGGTCTAGGCATGGCACAAAGTCCCGTCGGTATCCATCCACTCACCGTTCCCAGCTGGCACTAACGAAACGGCCAGGTTTTTCTCCTTCCTCCCGAGCGGTCATCGACGTATCATTCAGTTCTGCCTTTATCGTCTGCAAGTCCTGTCTGTTCGCCCGGCAAAGTCTCGGGGGGTCGAGCTCGGCGAGAATGGTGAATAGGTATTGGTCAATCAACCGGTTCTCCAATTGTGATCTTTGACGATACGTCACCAAACCTCTTGGCCGTGCAGTAGGAGGTTGGATTAGAGATGTTTAAATTTAGAAGCATCAGGTGGTGTGCAAAGTTCCGCTCCTCCCAATTCCACCCGCGGCCGGCGCAAAGAGGATAGCGCGCTGGTCGGGGCCGCCTCCAAAAAATACTTGGGCTATAAAATATCTGCCAAGATACGGGCTGGCTCGAAGGGTTCGTATCATGCCTTTCGCAGGATTCGAAATGAGCTGGGATGTGGCAAAAATGGGACACAAGATATGCCTGGAGTGGTAGGGATTCGTCGATGGAATACTCATGGAAATATCATACCTTTTGGACGCCGATATCTTGAGGTTGGTCTTTCCAACTAATGCCGGTGGTTGGTGTAGTCCCCGTGGTAAGCTGTATGAAGAGCAAACTCATGGATCCTCACTCGAGTGGCTTGGTGGTTGGCTGGGCCAATTCTACGGAACTACGGCGAAGGTCTCAAGTGCCACGGATTTTTACACTGCTGTATATCCCTCAGATGCCGTCCATTGCCAGTGATGTGCTCGCAGGTGCTCGTCGGACTTTCTCATAAACAGAACTCTGACTAACTGCACTTCCACACTACCACTGGCCCGCAATACTAGCTACACCGTCCCCCTGCTTCGAGCAATATAGCGGTGGCCCTACGGTTGGTCAGCTATTTAAGAAAAATTTCAAGATTTCAAATTGGGAATCACAAGAAATTCGGAAAGCTCTAGCATAAGCTTGAGCTTTGCTGCAATTAACTATTATAGTATCATTGATCTTATGTCTTTCACTAGGCACTGTCTTGTTTCTGCTTGGTTTTGTGAAAATGAAAAAAATAGGTTTGCAAGGAAATAAATAAAGAGTGTGGTTTACTAGAGCAGATAATGGCTGATGTGCCTAGCGCTTCAGAACCTGCAGCTGCTTTTCTAAATGGAAATCAAGTTTTTCTGGCCTTTCTTCCCGCTACCCCGCCGATCGCAACCCCCCCTAGATTCAGGTCCGGAGCCGGACTCCATAGCCCCGTAGGAGCATTGACGGGCCCCACTGCCATATTGACGAAGGGTATGTTCTCCAAATACTTATCCCGCTAAAAAGTAGTCTTTCGGATTTTGAGGGAAAAGCTCTTATCATAGTATTAGAGAGTAGAGGTGGCTATAATTTGCACCTTTTCAGATAACAACAAATCCTGTACACTCCAGAAGGATGGTTTGTGGAATACGGTTGGCGCCCTTCGCTGCCTTGAGAGATTGGGTTTTGAAGGACGGTCGGAACCCTCGGGGCCCCTATCCGCACCCGACATGAGTGGAAAAATTCCTTGCCCCCATCTGATCTAGGTAGACTTCCCGGACTTCCCCATTGCTCAGCATTGAAGCATCATAGTACTGTACTGGCTGGACTTTTGACTACAGTCGACAACCTCTCAAGTTTTTCATGAATTGAGCAGTAATATACTGTGTGTGTTATATAGCCTACGCCAGTAATACCATCATTGGCAGTTACTACCGGGATGACTATTAAATATTGCAGTAATTCCTTTATTATCATGAATTTTGACACAGGGGGCCACCATTTCCGTTTCCTAGAAGGATGTAGACTAATAGAATGGTTTGTTCTGATCTTAAAGTATTATACTTAGGGATGCGTATGTGTAATTACATACACGTATTTTCATGAAAGAAGTGTAAATGAAAAGATGGTGGAGTAACTATACTTGCAAGTGATAAATAAGCGCAAGAAAAAGACAATAACAATAAAGCGAGTGGAAATAAATAAAAAGAATAAACAAAAGAAGAAGAATAAACAATAACAATAAAGATATGGAAAATAAAAAACATTAATATTAATAGACCCAAGATGGCTTGTCTTCAGTATCGGCTATCATCTGCATTTCAAGTAGTGCGAGCTCGGAATCCTCCATCTCATGCCAAGTACGAATTTCACCCTTCTTCCTATCCAACAGACGTCTATTTACATGAGTATAGCACAACATATTTGTACTTGACTGACTTAATGTGCTGCGCTTTTTGTCGTGAATAATGTTTTGAGTTGAAAAGGATCTTTCTGATGGTACTGATGTTGCTGGGGTATTGAAGATCCGCATGGCAAGAGCTCCCAACTCCAGTGCCCAAAATCGCAACTCCGCCCAAAATGCCAGTGGGTTGTCAGAATGAGTCCAAGCAGGATTGGTGGATGAGAAGGGTGTTGTTCGGTATATATAATTGGTCAATTGGAGACGGGATTGGCCTGCCCGTAGATTTGAATTCTCAAATTTTTCCAATAGCTGTATTAATATACCCCATTCGCTCTCGGTTGGAAGTGGTCCAGTATAGGTAGGGTTTAAAAAATCGGCAAGTAAATGAAGTAGAACAGACTGGGTGGCCTCGCGGTGAGAGCAAATATACTCAAGATCAAAGAAGGAATTAAGTGAGAGGATAGCCGATAATGCAAGTGTATTTTCTAAATCTGCTGTAATCTGTCGCCATCGAGCTCGAACTTGTCCAATATGGGCCAAATCTTTCTCGGACTGCTGCTGAGGCTTGCTAATACAAGCTAGGAATAGTCAAAACTCCTCTAACCTACTCCAAAATGCACTATCCAACAAAATATTCCTCAAAGATCCATTTACCATATCACGTACTCGTGAATCCTGTATAAATGCTCTTAATGCCTTCTTGCTTCTATACACAGAGGATATCAAGCGCTCCTGTGTCCTCCATCGAGTAATAACTGCCAGGCAAAAGGCAAAATGCCTTCCATACAGCTCTTGTTGGTGTTCGTGAAGAATTGTGAGGTGAAGTTTTGACTTCTTAAAATGGGTGGCAATCTTTTGGGCTTTGGAAATAATGTCGAAAAAAGGTTAATGTTCCAAAATATCTTTTACCAGTAATTGTAAGCCATAAGACTCACAGGGTATGGTAAAAATATGTTGTGTTTTAGGATCCCGGTTGAAAAGTCGCCATACCGCTCACATAGTTGAACAAGTATCCGTGATAATAGAATTAACACGCCACCAGCCAGTTGGTCCAACTAATTCCTCTATCGTTTTAGTAGCCCATAAATGAACTGAGGATGCATTTTCACGCCCAGATCCGAAGCAATCTGTTGTATAATAAAATGTGCCTTGTGATGTGACAATGGAAATAATCTGCACTCAATTGCCACTTATGTTCTCACTAGCATCAAAGACTATATTCAAATAGTCCTGTAGTCGTAAAATCGCTTCCACCTCTTGCTTAGTACTTAAAAAATGTTCTATAAGAAGGGCAGTTGCTAATGCTTCTCGTCCGGGAGGTTGGTATCGAATTGAGGCAGAATGTAGAAGAGCGGTCTGGTAGTCGTACATGTAACGATTTTCAAGAAGTGAAAATGGTTGCCCATTCATATACACTGCAAGGGCAGCTTTAAAATGCAGCTGGTGCTTTTCTTCAGTAGATAGCTGGTGGAG
>QLOI01002514.1:0-14927 GCA_003313605.1 Tuber umbilicatum | reverse complement strand
TCGGTGAAATACACCTATACGGCAGAAAGTATCCCGTTCGGAGCACACCCGGCTACACCGGTAACGTAACCCTACCAGTTCGGTAGCATTCGGCGATAGACTTCGAAAAGTAAACCGACCAATCAAGAATGCAGTGGGGTATGAATTTCTCCGCTCCGGTGTTGGTGGCGGTTTTCCTTTTTACACAAGACTCTGTACCTTGTGGACCTATTATTTTCCCAGCGACCTCGATGGCTCTTGGACACCGTATCGAAACACCAGGATGAAAAATATCTATTGGTGTCGCTAAGGTAGTACAATACGAGCATTGCCAACTTAGGCCCACACATAGTCCCTTGCCGAATCCAGAAGCATGCGCAACGGGGTTGCAAAAGTAATGCCATCCAACGCATTATTTCCGATAAGCATTCCCGCGGCTTTGTAGCTTCCGTCCATATCTACAAAAACGCAACCCCCAGAGTCTCCGACCGCAGCGAAAGTGCCAACATCGCCAATAATCGCAATCTCAGAACTGCTTTCACCCCCACTCCAATGCTGAAGCAAAACTTCATTCACTTGCCCAGACTTACGCCCAGTCGACCGGCCTATTTTTTCAACCTTTGCGTGCGGGAACAAGTCCCCAACTTCTTCTATTTTTTCCCCCTGATAGACATTTCCGGCAACCCTTTTAAGTTTAAAGGCAGTTAAAAATCTGGACAACCGGGCAATTGGAGCAAACCTACCGATCCTCATCACACGAAAAAACACACCAATCCAAGGTCGTTTTACATGATGCCGAGGTAGAAAATTGATCATGTCCACTTTGTTCTAAGTGTTGGTCATAGAGATGTAACAGTTTGCTATGTCTACCGAAGTGGTAGGAGATAATTGACCCAAGTGGGTCACCGGAAAGAATCCCCTTTTTAAATCGTGGAGGTTGGTCAGCGGGGTCCAGAAACGCAATACCGGTGGTGGCATCTTGGAGCCTAAACCTTTCGAGTAGGTTCTTGGCTTCTAAATCTTTTGATTGATTAAAACGTAATTGGTCGGTAGGGGGGCAAATTGTAGTGTATCTCAACAATCGGCGGAAGCGACTAGTTACTTCCAAGGTAGAAGGGGAGCATATAGGCACTCCCGCAAGCGCTCCAGGCACACAGTGCGCAGCCGTGATACCAAAAATACGCCCGGGTTCCAAGGGGTTCCGAACAAATCCGCCAAAGCTTCCCGCCCCAATCTCACTTCCTATTATGTCGTTAGCTGATATCCCTAACAAGTAAAAAATATCTCTGCAATTGCTACAACCGAGCTATTCCTGATCTCGGAATATTCTAAGGAACTAAAAAGCGACAAATACAGATGAAGGGATATCTTGCAAACTAAAAGCATACAAACCTTCAATCCCAACAGAAATAGGTTCCAAGCAAATTTCCTGGGAACTGTAGACGGGGTCTATAGCCCACGCCGCATCAAATTGATTGATGGCAACAATCCAATCGTTACGAACCAGAGTTGGGAAGTTATTAGGGGCGGGTGGGAGGACGGTCTCTACCAAATTTGCTTCCGGTATCCCAAATATTATAGTTGGTGTAACGTCCCCTCCATACTCGCCAACTCCGGCAAATATACCATAGGCACCCTCCCTATCAAATTGCTGAAGTACCTGCCTTATGTATTGGGAGATCTCGGTTACAGCATACACCGTACCGGGAGGGAGGGGTCGAACACCGGGCCCATTCATTGCGTGCTGTGTCCCTGCGTTGCGATTTTTCGCTTCTCTGGTTGAGTTGGTTGTATGACTTATGAGTTTGTGAATGATTGACAAGCTCCTGGTTAAATTAGAGTTAATTAACATGTGATCCCTTACCAGCTCCTGGAGACTTTGAAACTTGAAAGGGGGTATCTGGTGCAAGCTTCACATACCACAAGGTCTTAGTGACCCTGGGCAAAATTTCAAAGTTCATGGTACGGGTACGGGGAGGGGTAAGGACTGGTTTGCAAGATGAGTGAGCGAGAAACAAGAACATGAGATATGCAGATCAGAAATCAACCCACCAAGGGAAAAGGAAAAAATTCGGATAGCAGTTTTGTGGATGAAGAAAAATGAGAATGGGATTCGGAACGAATGAAGAGAGGAAGGTTCACCCCAGTGTATTTATCGGTAATCCAATACCCACCAGGATGTTGTGGGCTTGGCATTAGTGACTGCGCACTCCAATACCTAAGCCAAGACCGGAGGAAAAGTGAGCTACAGTGAAACCTCCGATAATTCTATTTCCAGGTCTCCAGTATTTCTATCGCTTCTTGGGGACAGGTTTCATTAAATGCGCCTCCTCCCTCTAAGTTCTATAGTTCTATTAGTTCCTCTTTCCAGACAGTAAACATTCCGAAACCACAGGTTTTGTTTACATGAAATTTTTTCATATCACTTCCCAGGCAAAGCTGTAGATAAATTGCCAGATAACTAGATAGAGAGTCGGATAGACACTGGCATGCGTGTTTTTTGAATGAAGGTTCATCAGATGGGAGGTGTGTATTATTTTTCCGGAATGTGAACATGTGGGGATAAAACCTGCTCGCCAACATGAAATATCACTCGCTTCACTCTCAGCACCCACTCTTTTCCGCCAAGCCTATTCTCTGTTTTCCACCCCCCTTTTACTTCCGGGAATCCAGTCTTCCCACGCCTTGGAGATAGCGGAAGTTTCATTGTAAATGTTTGGATTTTCTCTAACGGCTTTTATCCACTCTAACTGGTCTCGGTGGTAGTTCCTGGGTTCGTTCCTTACTCCGCTCCACTATATTCAAAAGTGTCGTGTGTCATGGATCGCGTGGTAGTCCTTTAGTCCTATTTGGACAACGGGAAGCCAGTTTCTCCTTTCCCTGCACCCGTAGGGCCTCACGGGTCCAGCTTCTCCGTCTTCCTGCGCTCCTCTTTCTAGGGGCCGGGCACTGTGGCAGTGGCCGGGATGACTTCGGTAAGTGTATTAGCATTTGTTCCCATTCTTGCAAAGTACGATATCACACCACAAGGACACTAGAGTATTTCTCGCACCAGTGCCACATCCCCCTTCGCATTACTCCTGCAAGCTATGAGAGTTTGATCTATTATCATTATTTCTTCCTTAATTTTTCCCCTTCCGTGTTCTTTAATGTCACTTGCTTGGGGTGGGATTAGAACCATGCGATAAATTTTAGTGTGGACTGGTAGGTATGCGGTGAAAGGAATTATGGAATTGACCAGGATGGATGGTTTAACCTAAGTTACTAGTGAATTACTTGTAAGTGGATAGCAATCACTGCTACTTTTGAGGCGGCTTTGGCTGTAATGCCCATATTGAAACTATCTAATCTCGAACAGCTGGTGCGGCCTGCTGTAAACTCCCGGTCGGGCGGTGCGACCGATCGCAGCGCAATAAGTATAATATCGTGACGCAGACAAGAATTCATGGCGCGCCAGGGGAAAGGTCCGGGGGATAACAAGACTACAAGTATGTATGGCTGTTCCACACTTTCGTTCGCTGCAGACCCCGAACTCGAGTAAACTGTACTGTACTCGTAGGTTACTCTCGAACCCCCTCTGCGATAGGAAGATCCTACCAGTCCTTTCCTCAGGTCGCCTACCGCCCACAGCGTATGGGGGAATAATACGAACAATCAAAAATACGAGGGAAAATGAATTTCTCCACTCCAGTGCGGGTGGCAGGTTTCCTTTTTACACAAGACTTTGTACGCTTTGGCCCTATTATTTTACAAGCGACTTCGATGGCTCTTGGAAACTGTATCGAAACAACATAGAAGTAATTGCAGCTTCTTCCACCCCCTGCCCTAATCATACGGTCGCTCATACCGACCAAGTAACACGTCATCCTAAACATCACGATATCGCATGTGCTGGTCGCCACCGAGCAACACCATTCATTAACAACCAGACGTCGAAGTAAACCACAACAACCCCCCAAATAGAGTACCAGTAATTCGTACAAAAGGAAAGAAGGAGGGAGATAAAAAGGAAGAAGAGAAGTTCCCCCCAATACCCGTTCAGAAGCGTTTTATGGTACCGGTAGCACTCTCGTATTTCGTGATTCCATAAATTCAACCGTTTCGGTAACAAACCGCTTCACTGGACCACCGCCAAACCCCAAACATACAAAGCCCTCGCTCGGCACAATAATATCGCACTAACTTGGCTTATCCCGACTGTGTGGTAACCTGAGCCACTCGCTTTAGCTCCATAGAAAAAATCTCCGAGAGAGCTCCGGGGGAGGAAAGAAAAACCTACAATGCTATCTTCCTCGATAACGGGCTCACATTCACTCGCTAGGGTTGAAACCCGGTTGACAGCTTCATGAGGGGCATAGACAGAAAACCCTTTGATAATCGTGTACACATGAGTGATTTGCCCTCCCTAAAAACATTAACTTTTTTTTCCCCGCACTCCATTCATGATTCATTTCCGGAAATTACAAACTCTCTAGAATCCCCTTACCATCTCGCACGCTGTCAACTGATATGGTGGAGAAAGTACGAGTAGTTCGGTGTATGCAAGAATCAAGGGTACAAAAAGGCCCGTATCATTCCCAAATTGATAAGTTTAGCTCTCAGTTCAATTACCGCTTCTTCAGACATAGCTTTACATCTTCATACATAATTCACCTCTAGGACACTGGGGACCAGTGCATGGTTAGGGTGGATCTTTCCCTTCACTAATACGTTTATGCGCGGTGCTAATTCCCGGGATGTCTCGGAGCGGCGATGAAAATTTGTTTCTAAAGTCATTGCCGTGTAAAGTGAGGAAGAAAACCAGTCTTGATGCGCTACTGAGGTGATAATTAATTAGTATTATGAGAAAAAGTTATCTTACCAGTAGCACCCTAAACGCTATGGCAATCAGGTAAGAGCGCGTTCATACTTCTGTAGGTAGTTTTACGCCGGGCCTCCACCCTCCGATCTTTGGAAGTTCCGGATAAGCGAAAACCCAATCATATCGACCCTCTCCGGGGAATCCACGAAGTCTAGTTTTCTTGTCTAGATATTTCCGCAAGCCTTATATTTCTACTCGAGTACGTTCTCTGGAGGGGTTTCGGAGGGAGTAACAGGTGATCGGCTTACGGCTCGCTTATTACAAGGGCAAAAAGTCAAAGGTTAGGGTTCTTATCTCGCTTCATAGATACGATTTTATCTCTGCGGTTCAATAACGAGCTGACGGGGTCAGCGTTGCAAGCTGCACCAAACGAAACCAATTGAGCGGTCCATTGCCCAAATCTCACGATGCAGACGGTAAGTGCTAGCACGACAGAAAGGTTAAAAGCTCTCACTGTAGCAGAGGGCTATAAGTATTAATTTATTATTTTTTCTCTCTTCACTTCAACATTTCGTCGTTTAAGTACGAGTACGGTTGATTTTTTCGTTAGTTACTTGAGTATACTAAGACTGAGCAACAGCTACCACGCGTCAGCTACTACAATAGGCATTGTTTACTTTCTATCTCTACTCGCCAAAAAAAAAAAAAAAGGTTGTCCCCGACCTTTACCCATACTCTAGTATTATACAAGGACACCACCTATTGCCACGAGTAAAGCGCAGTTCTGAACTGCGCTCCCAGCGGATAGGTAAAGGTTGGGGACAGACTTTTTGTTTTGGCGAGTAGGCATACTGTAGTCCCAAACCTAAGCGCTCAAGGGGGTGGACCCCCCCTGTTTGCGGGTACTCGCCCGTGATGATACTGGCGGCTGGTGATCGCTTAAGAATGCGGCGCGTCATCTAGCTCAAGTACTAGAGAACTCGAGTGCAAGCGCCGGTACTGGTGCGGCGCGGTTGAGGAAAACTTTAGTGGTGATTAATCGAGTCAGGTTCGTTTGTCCTAGGATGCGAAAAGGGAACTCAGGGCCCCTAAAATTTGCTACGGGTATTGGTGAGAGTATTAACCCAGACAACTCCAATACCCTCGTAAACCTGACACCAAGTGGGCAAACGCACTTGTACCGAGGCACAGCGCTTAGGTTTTGTAGGTTCCGCGAACCGAGGCGTGCTGTCAGTAGGAGTAGGGGCAGCACACTTCGCTTGTGAAGGCGACGAGACTTAGTCTAGGCTCTGTACAGTACTGGTACTGCACGAGTAGAAGTACCTCAGTAGTTACGATGATAAATGAGTTTGATGAGCTCCGTTGTGGAAGCCATCTTCTTGGTTGCCTTTTGGTTGCATCGGTTTCATGTGTCCGCGATCTTAACCTGGGGCCCCTAGGAGTTTAATCCGCATCATAAACGAGAAAAGGAGCAACATGTTGGATAGAGAAGCGGATGAGACGGGGAAACTGTTCGGCTAAATATGCATAAAAAAGGTAGAAATCTGAAAATCTCCATTAAAGCTCGGTACCGGGAAGACGGAGCACAGAGGCATAGGAGATATTCCTTGTAGCGCGTTCCTATACGGATAGATATGTCAGTTTTCAAGCCGAATATGAATGTATGGTTTTGTCAAAATTTCTTCAGTGGGAATTTAGGCAAGGTATTCATTTCCCCGTCTAAGTTAACCTACAAGTAATTCCAATCTCGCAACGCCGAGAAGCGCTTAACATAACCCCGTGGTCCTGCAACCAATTGTGGTGGTACTGTACAAGTATTTGAGTAACGAGCTGGGTTACCCCCGACACCCGTATTAGCGCCGAGATGTCGCAATACATGTGTAACATTGCCGGGATATAGATACGGCATCCACCGATTAGGTGAGTTAGCTCGGGCGGCTGCTGGCGGCATAGTATCCATCCATGATCCAGTAGTGCAGGGGGAGACCAGGTTGCGCTCTCTAATAAGGGTCCGGTAGTCGCCAGGCTCCCCAACCGTTCAGATTATTCCACTCATCTTCACCCGATCGAAAATTATCTTTACGAGTATCAAAGAACCTATTCAATTCTTGCGCCGAGAGAACCCAACTTTTATTGAAATTCTAGAATAGAGCGATAAGATGAGCGACCAAGAACCAACCACTCATTCCAGGGATGCTTCCTCACCCCAACCGTATGTTCCCAGATTGCCGCTTGTCTACAATGGCCCTTGGAATTACTGATGTCAGTTGCTATATTGCTAGCTCCGTGGCCAACAACTATATCCAAGGTGATTATAGCGGCAACAGCGGTTCCAATAACATCATGAACTCCGGTAATACGAACTCCTTTAATGTCAACTCCGGGAATATCAACTGTGGTAACACTACCAATTACTACGGCGACGCGAGCTCACCCCCGAGCGATTCCGAAATCTTGCGATGCTTATACACGTCGAAGTACCAGTCACACCGGCGTCGTGTTCGGGAGCCAGCCGAGGGAACGTGTACCTGGGTGACCGAACATCCAAAATATACGGACTGGCTCGGACAACCGACATCCGGTCTCCTCTGGCTATCGGCAGACCCGGGCTGCGGAAAATCCGTCACGGCCTCATTTCTCGTGACGCATCTGAGCAGACAGACCGACACTATCGTTTGCTATTTCTTTTTTAAGGACGACAACGAGGAACAGAAGAGCGCACCGTTTGCCCTTTCCGCCATCCTACATCAGCTTTTTAGTCGGAGAAACGCACTGTGCAGGTATGCCGAGGAAGCATTCAAGGCGAAAGGAAAGAGCATTACCGAAGAGGTGGATACCTTGTGGGATATTTTGGTTCAGGCGGTGGCTGAAGGGGGATGCGGGAAGGTAATTTGTGTGGTGGACGCTCTGGATGAGTGCGAAGAAAATACTCTAGCTCAGTTTGCACGCTGCCTCGCCAGTCCCCATAGAGCGCAGACTTCCGGACAACAGACCCCGGATATACCATTGAAATTCATAGTTACAGCCCGCCCATACCAAAAAATCGAGAGAGCACTTGGCTTACAGGTAACGACGATTCGCCTGAGGGGGGAGGACGAAGTCAACGCTATTAGCGCTGATGTGACTCGTGTCATCGATGAGGGTATTAAAGACCTTGAGTTATACTGGCAACGACCTGGGGGTCTTGGACACTTGCGAAAACTTCTCGAAACTTCCGCTGATGGGACATTCCTTTGGGTTTCTCTTATGCTCGAGATTTTGAAAGATAGTGTGGATGATTCACACGAGGCGTTTACCAACCTTTTATCCACTGCCCCCCGCGATCTCGCGGAATTATATACGAAAATTCTCGATAAAAGCAAAGACCCGGACCGAGCTCGGCGAATCCTCCACGTAGTGGTAGCTGCGGCACGGCCGCTCACAATTCTGGAATTAAATATCGCATTCAGAATCAGGCGGGATCACAAAACTGTCAAGGACATTGGAGATACTTCCCCCCGGAGCGAAACCACAGTGAAAAACCTGTGTGGGCTTTTCGTGCGAATTATTGATTCGAAAGTCTACCTCGTCCACCAGACGGCTAGGGAGTTCCTGATCAAAGGATCATTACCCGGTCACGGGAATTGGCAGTATACCCTATCTCCGATAGATTCTAATTTAATATTGGCTGATATTTGCATTTCGTATCTTTCGCTACAAGAATTCGAAACCGATCCACTAGTGACAGATTCTGTCGGAGTTCCTACAGCGGAAGCCGTCCGGGATTATGCCCAGAAATACGTGTTTCTCGATTACGCAGCTAACCATTGGCTCAACCACTTCCGAGATTCGGCGGATCGCCAGATGGAGCTCTTTGAGCTCACTACACTGATTTGCGAACGTGGATCTAATAGGTTCCTGGCCTGGCTTAGGGTGTATTGGGAAAATAATTGCGAGCATTACCGATTCCCGCCCGATTTCACTCATTTGATGATAGCATCGTGGCTCGGACACCAGTCGGTAGTTAAGCGACTGTTGAAGGAAAAAGCATCTATCAATGCTCGATCCAATAGATATGGTACAGCATTGAACGTAGCGGCTCTCCGACAAGACAAGGATACAGCTGCAATGCTAGTACAGGGAGGAGTCAATGCCTTTTTACACGGGAAGGAGTATAATCTTTTACTTGTGCGGCGTGCCCCCTGTTCGGGGTATTGTGCATTACTAATAATCACTTGGCATTGTTCTTTAGACGGTATTTGGATTTTCTGTAATCGTAGGGAGCTAAAGCTGATAGAGAACGTGTGTTGCGATATAGTGGGTGAGAGTCCAAGTCCCTGATAATGCGGTGCATGGGTAATTTTGCTGATGCCAAAGGGTGAAATTGAAGAGGGTATGTTATGGGTGTTATGGATGTTGAATAGAAATCGTGACTAACTCTTGTTTGACCTGTGGGTGGTAGAAGGTAAGTCAGACACAAAAAGCCCACGCGGTGGGAAGGTGAGGATTGCTGAGTTTGCGAGTCACAGGAGGTAGGAGACCAGGAAGATAATTCGAATAGCGAAGGCGATAGCTAATTGCGGAGGGGTTGGGTTCTGTAGCTTGTATGTAACCTGGTAGAAGGGGATTAAGGAACAGGAGGCTGCTGACCAGTGGCTCGCTATGTTTTGTAGTGGGTAAGCGAACAAGATTATCTACCATTCTGAGAGGATGCAACTACGGACCACTGACTGGCTGACCGTTGTAGGATGTGAGTGAATAGGATTGCCGCGGTTCTGGAACGGGGTAATTGTTGACATCTCGCCCGCTATGCGGCGTAGGCCGTAAGTGAACAGGATTAGCCACTGTTCTGCGACGAGGCAACTGCTGACCTCTGGCACACTGAGCCTTGTAGTACGTAAGTGAACAAGATTTCCACGGTTCTAGGGTGTGACAATCGCTAACTTCTAGCTCGCGGTGTATTGTAGGTCGTAAGTGAACATCACCCACGGTTCTGCGACGAGCCGATTGCTGACATCTGGCTTGCTGGCTGTGGAAGGGAGTAAGTGAATGAGATCAATCACAGTTCTAGGGCGAGGTGACTCCTGACATCTGGTTCGTTGGGTGTTGTAGGAAGTAAGTGAATAGGATCAACCACGGCTCTCCGACGAGGCGGTTGCTGACCTCTGGCTTCCTGAGCGTTGTAGCATGTAAGTGAACAGAATTAACCACGGTCGTGGGATGAGGGAATTGCTAACCCCTCCCCCGTGGTGTATTGTAGATAGTGAGTGAGCAAGATCAACTGTGGCTCTACGGCGAGACAGTGGCTGACATCTGGCATTCTGGCCGCGGTAGAGAGTCAGTGAACAGGATCAATCACGGTTTTATGACGAGGCAATTACTGACATCTGGCTCCCCGAGTCTTGTAGGATGTAAGTGAACTTGATTAACCACGCTTCCGCAGCCAGGCAATAGCTGATCTCTGTCTTGCGGAGCATTGAAGTATGTAAGTGAACTCGATCACCACGGCTCTGCGACGAGACAATTGCTGACCTCTGGCCCGCGGCGTATTGCAGGGGGTGGGTGAACAAGACCAACCACCGCTCTTGGGCTAGGAAATTGCTGACCTGTGGCCCTCTGAGTGTTGTAGAATGTACGTGGGCAGGGTGAACCACGTTCCTGGGGCGAGGCCACTGCTAACCTCTGGCTTTCTGAGTGTTGTAGCAAGTAAGTTGCCGGGATCAACTATGACTCTGGGACGAGGAAATTGCTGACCTCTCGTTCGCTGGGTATTGTAGGGAGTGAGTGAATAGGGTCAATCACGGTTCCGGGGCTAGGCAATTGCTTACCTCTGGCTCGCGGTGTCCTGTAGGAAGTGAGTAAACAAGATCAAGAACGGTTCTGCAAGGAGACGTTTGCTGATATCCGCTTGGGGCGTATTATAGAGAGTGAGTACTACGATCATCTATCACGACTTTGGAGCTGGGCAATTGCTCACCTCTGGCTCACTGAGTTTTGTAGACAGTGAGTGAACATGTTTAACCGCGGTTATGCGATGGGATGGTTGCTGACCTCTCGCTTGATGTGTGTCGTAGGCAGTGAGTGAACCGGATTACTATGGCTTTGCTACAACACTATTGCTGACCTTAGGCTCGCTGAGTGTTATAGATAGTAAGTTAGCTTGGTCACCACGGTTCTGCGACAAGGCAATTGCTGACTTCTGGGCCGCGGTGGATGGTAGGGAGTGAGTGAACAACAACGGTTCTGCGACAAGACAATTGCTGATGTCTGAATCGGGGTGTATTATAGAGAGTGAGTACTGCACTGGCCGATCACTGTTCTAGACTGAGCAATTGCTCACCTCTAGCTCGCTGAGTTTTGTAGAGAGTGAGTGAACAAGATAAACCACGACCCCGAGCCCAGACAATTGCTGACACCTGGCCCGTGGGGTGTATTGTAGAGAGTGAGTGAACATGACCAACCATAGCTCTGGGGCTAGCAAACTACTCACCTCTAGTTTTCGGTGTGTTGTAGAGAGTGAGTGAAGATCAGCTACGGTTTTACAGCAAGACAATTTCTAACATCTAGCTCGCCACGCATTGCAGATAGTAAGTGAACAGGACCACCCCGGTTCTGTGACGAGAGAATTGCTGACCTGTGGCTCGCTGAATGCTGTAGAGAGTAAGTGAACAGGATCACCACGGCTCTGGTCCGAGACTCCGAGCTATGTGCTGACATCTGTCGTCTCTGTTGCCCTAGGTCGTAAGTGGGCTTCCACCCCTCTCCTGCTTATCGCTTCTACGTAACTGATACATCTTTTCCATCGGTACAGATTGTATGTAACGCACAGCTTCTTGGGCCTCCTTAATATCGCCGATCCCAGACTAACTTCACTCTTGTTTCCTGGAACAGGAGGTATGAGTCGCATACCTCAACATTATACCTCTACAATCAGCTAACCAATTACTCTTTCCCACTTAAGTTTGTACGAAAGTCCCCATCCCCACTCCTTCAAGTTGAAACTTATACTTACCCGTATTGCAAACCAGCTTGTAAGCTGATATCTTTATCCCTCCCGATTCTCCCACTAACACACCTTGCGCCTCAAACTATTTGTGCCACATAGCTCGTGAGTTGAACGATTCTCCTCTCCTCCGGTATCTCTCTCAGCGCGTGACAATGGTTAACGTATCTTCTAGCCTGTGGGTTTTCCACGCCCACCACCCTGAAAACCAATTGCCATTCCTATTGACCCCGCTATAGTTCTGCATCCAGGGTACCCGAGATCTGCACACCCTGCCCAGCCGCTTGTTCAACTCGTTGCGCTAAACAGCTACTCTCGCTGCCGGTGTGTACTATGTCGCGCCGTTCTTCGTGACTATGTCAACTCTTTACTAACTACCGAATAGATTAATTTCTACCTTCTGTTATTGGTTGGAATCCCATCGCATATCCAATACCTTTACTGACTCGGGGAAACAGCTGTTCCACACATATATCCTATGCTAGTCTCTGTCTGTCGTTGATTTACTTGAAGGTTATGATTGCTCTATCCAGATACGGGAATTTGTACTGGCAAGTCGTCGGTGGTCTGCGGTTTTTCCGTTACTCCTGTACCTGCGTCTTCACAATTTGATCTGTTACACTTATTTCACTCCCAGAGCCATACCATGGCGGCCAATGCCTTACCCGTAAAGTACATACTTTAGTAGAATGCTGTCACAATGTGAAAAACCAATAAATTAAACGTCTGCATCGTGTAAAAAGCTCCCAACGATCACCCGGTTCTTGGTAGCCTCCGAGTTAGTTTCTAGTGTTCCTATTTTAATTCTTGCGATGTCGTGGCGCCGCCTATCAGATATTTGATCCCAACACTATCCCAACGGGGCGACGCAACCCAATCCCTCCTAAATTTATGTAAGTTTTACGGGAGCAGCCCAAGTACCAGGCCGCGCGACCAGAGTCCATCGCAATACAAACTGTTTCAAAATAATACAAATAAGGCTCAGTTCGCCCTGCCATAGTTACCATCGCCTCACTGTTTCTACGATGTATCATTCGTAGTATTACTATATTTATATGTTGAAGAATTTCGCACTCCCCAAATGCTGCCACATTTCAAGAAATCTAAACCCGGCATTGTGGTGCCTTTTTGTCCCGAGATTACCTTCGAGCGGTGCTTGAGCCCTTGGGTTGAAAAAGGCAAAAATGTTCTCTTTCCGTCTGTTCGGCGATGGCGGAGAAATTATGATTTTTGATGTGAAAATGTAACTTGGGTGTGATATCAATTACCGCAATGCATAGAGGATTTAGATTAATATATATGATGGGACACCTGTGTTGAGGTGGAGAGAATAGAGACTCCGAGATTGTCACTCGCGAAGATAACTTATTTTATTATAAAACGACGAAAGCACGGAGGAGAGTGAAAGGTGCGCATCCCTACTAGGCCTCTATGCTCAGATATTTGTCCCGAGGTCGGTACCGTTGTGGGAGCGGGAACATCTCCCCAGCAAGTAAGCCCTTCCAACCATGTTGATCCTTCATATCCAATAGGCTCCAGAAGCTTAATGATGACATTAACAAAATATGATAAACCAGAACAGTACTGTAATAAAAAGCCATTGAGAATCTATCCACCACGATTCAGTTGATCCTCCCCCATATACCTTACTCGGACTCCATTTTTGATCCCTGTCGTTCTTGTCCCATTGCCGTAACATCTCTCTCCACTTCCGGGCCTGGCCACGGTTATTCGCATCCCATTTGTCCATCATCCTCCTCCATTCCCAGTCCCGCTCCCAATGCATCGTATTCCACCTCTCATCCTGCTCGCTCAATTTATAGTTTATCTTCCTGCCGCCATTTTTCAGTCCCGGTTTTGCCCCTCTCTGGTCGTGCGCCGTAGTTAGTATCTGATCAGATATTAGTATTATTGCTGCCTCCGAATGTTGTTAAAAAGCTTACCGTCCGCCGCTCGCTAAATCCGTTCGCGGTCACGGATCCTGCAAGTCTAGGGGAATAACACCCGGCTGTCCGGTAATCTGGACTACTACCGGTGTGGATGGAGCATCTGCTGATCCGGCGGGAGTTATTGTCGATCGTAGTTTGCCACTTGGTCCTCCGGTTAGAGCGGTTTATAATGTCCCGGGATCGGAGCACACCTGACTAGCAATGAACGCCCGAACTAAAGGGACTGAGTGAGGGTGTTTCTGCTTGTGGTAGGTGACCAGCTGGTCGAACGCTCGATTCCTCAACAGCCGCAGCATCGCGTTATTGGCGGTGATGGAGTGCTGTTCAGCCCCTGTAAATTGAACAAATTCTTCGTCGATTGGTTATCTTAGCTACCAAACTTGATAATCTGACTTTGAAGGGCCTTCTCTAGCTCTGGTGCCGCGGATACCTCCTCGTGGCTATCGGTCGAACTTCGGTACCCGGTTTCTGTTTAGTAAGGTTGTAGGATACCTGCTCATCGCCGGGAGGCCCCCTCTTATGAAAATATTTCTCTCTGCCTGCCGGTAGTTCCCGATCTCGTTTGGGTCCGCCGATTTCGCCCGCCATGCCCCATAACGATGCAAGTACCTCTCAAAAAATAGCTAGTTGAACATGGGGGTAAAATACCGCCTCACAGTGCGACTAATGAGGATAGTACGGTACAGGACATCTGGAGATTTCTAAAACAAGGATAGGGCTATTCAGCGTTGTATTGACTTTACCAATTCTAGTAATCTCGGAGTATCCTTGCTACCCTTAGGAGTGGCACTCTGACGCAATATTTACCGCCAAAATAAAGTGTCACTATCTTAGCCAACTAAAAAAAATGTTTCCTCCAAACAGCCGAAACGGGGTTCCGGAAAAGCTCTATGTAACCTATTAAATGCGTTGCAAGCCGAGAATAGTATCTCGAGGCCAGCAGCTAATTACACACCACCCCAATCTCGAGCTCGACCAAAGGCACCAATGGAGTCAGTGAGAGTATTGCAAGAAAATCATCGTCTAGCAGTCGATTCTCAGCCTTTGCGAGAAATTTTATATAATAATTATAGTACAAAAGTTCCGCGATATGGGGGGTTGAGGGCGGAAGAAACACTGAGAACACCTAACGGTAAAGGACACGCCCCGGGATAGTAGGGGTATTCAAAATTGAAAAGATACGGGAGTAGAAACAAGTCGATACCTGAACCTGCAT
>QLOI01002511.1:16626-30069 GCA_003313605.1 Tuber umbilicatum | reverse complement strand
ATATTGGTTGGTTTGTGGGGGGGGGAGGGGGGGTTGATATTGGGGATTAGTTTGGAGGGATATGGCAATCCTTTAAAATTGGCTGACTCAGCTGGGATTTTACCAACATCACACCAAACCTTTTTCAATGTTTCGACTGCCCCACCTCCGAGTCAAACCTTCAAGCAAGTAACGTCACAAACAGTCCGCATGCGACTACTTTTCTTCTCCAGATATCTCCCGAGGATCCCCGGCACATTCGGTGGTTTCCCGGAAGTGGTCAGAGTGAGAGGAATCAATCAATTCCATTCTCAATGGCGTAAATATTCAACAAGTTCGTTCGTTCACCAGGCTCATTCACCACTTGTGTGAAACTGACTCACCCTAACTAGCAGATCCACCTACACCAACAACTCAACTGGAAGGGAAACACTACCCAATTGACGAATGGACAAACCTCCCCTCGCACATCTCCTCTGCGCTCCCTCGAAAACTTTACCTCCAACCCTCCCACCCACTCTCGATAACCAGACGCCTCATTGAATCCCGCTTCCCCAACCCGACATACCAATACCACAACGACCTCTCGCCCATAGTCTCCGTACACCAGAACTTCGACTCTCTCGGCTTTCCCATCGACCACCCGGGTAGGAGTCGCACGGACACCTACTACATCAACAAAGACACCGTCCTGCGCACGCACACCTCCGCGCACCAGGCCGACACGTTCCGCTCGGGAACCTCAGACGGGTTTCTTATCTCAGCGGATGTGTACAGGCGGGATGCGATCGATCGCAGTCATTACCCGGTTTTCCACCAGATGGAAGGAGCAAGAATGTGGTCACGCGTGGAGTGCAGAGCGAGGGGGGGAGTCGCGGCCGTGATCAGAGAGGAGATTGAGAGTATGCCGAAGCATGGGATTAACGTTGTGGATCCAAATCCTCCGTTTCATGAGAAGAGGAATCCACTGCAGGTGGAGCATACGGCTGAGGAGGCACAGGCTGTTGGCGCGCATTTGAAGCTTTGTCTGGAGCATGTTGTTGCGGATGTGTTTGGCCAGGCGAGGGTGGCAGTAGTAGCGGCCGGTGGTGCAGGTGTGGAGGAGGCGAGCGAGGAACCGTTGAGGGTGAGGTGGGTGGAGGCGTATTTCCCGTTCACGAGCCCTTCTTGGGAACTCGAAGTGTATTGGCAGGGGAATTGGCTGGAATTATTAGGGTGTGGTGTTGTTCAACAGAGCCTGCCGAAAAATGCTGGTTTGTTAATCGTCTCTCCTCTCTAACCATTCCATCGCCTCCTCCTAATTGGCCTCTCTCTCCAGGCATTCCCGACAAGATCGGCTGGGCCTTCGGCCTCGGCCTTGAGCGGGTCGCCATGCTCCTATTCGGAATCTCGGACATCCGCCTCTTCTGGTCCCTTGACAAGCGTTTCCTGGGGCAGTTCAAAGAAGGGGAGGTTTCCAGATTCGTCCCGTTTTCAAAATTCCCATCCTGCTACAAGGACGTTGCCTTCTGGTTGCCTAGTTCGAGTAGTGCTGCTGGGGGGCAGGTGCCGTTCCATGAGAATGACATGATGGAGATTGTCAGAAACGTTGCGGGAGATCTTGCGGAGGATGTGAAATTGGTACTTAACAAGAACATTAAAAATTGCCTTTTCCCCATAATTCAGGTCTTGGGGATATATTAACACGATATGGTAGATTGACGAATTCACGCATCCAAAGACTGGGCGAAAGTCACTGTGCTTCCGGATCAATTACAGATCACTCGAAAGGACCCTCAGGAATGATGAAGCCAATTCCCTTCAAAAAACGGTTAAAAGAGTCCTAGCTGAAGAATTTGGTGCTGAAGTACGGGAGAAGAGTGGGAAGTAGGTATATACCGCTTTTGCTTTTCTTCTTCTACTTCTAGAAATACATATACAGTGCCTTTTGGGTTTACTTCGATGACGACAAACATGGCTTTCGTGTAAAAGATGCTAGAGTAGAGGAGAGGGAGAGGAGATACTATGTATAACAAATAGTGTAAAAAGTTACACCGGAATCGCAGATCGAAAAAGAAAAAAGAAAAAGCCAAACACCACGTCCCAAAGTATAATATTGTATTCACACGAAATCAGGAAAATGGGTTCTCCCTTCTTTCCTCTTTCAGAAAAAGGCTTTCATTAGTCTGCAATCCCCGCCACCGCGCGAGCGCCAATGATCGATTTTCCGTAAAAATCCGTTTTATTTTGCGGCGGCGGCGACTACGCCTACTTTCGCAGCCTGATATAAGACATTGTTAACGCAATCATCCCTAGGATCCTTAGGGAATGTATATAAGTGGGGGGGAGTGGAAAGGTGGGAAAAAATTAAAAAAAACACACCCTAATGGTCCTCCCATTAAGCGCAAACCCAATCTGCTGCACATTAAACACAGTACCAGGCTCCTTGTCGGGCATGGGGACCTGGAACACGGCCTCATGCTTATTCGGGTCGAATACCTCGCCCATGGGGTCAACTTTCTCGAGACCATGACGCTTGAATGTGTTCAAGAGTATCTCCTCCGTCATCTTCAGGCCGTTATACAGGTTCATCAGATCCTCATTCTTCTCCGTCCTGCTCTCAGCCGGAACAGCGGAGAGCGCGCGGTCGAGGTTGTCGACCGACTCGACGAGGTCCTTAGCGAACTTTTGTATGGCATAGTCTCTGGCTATCTTCTTCTCGCGTTCCGTGCGGTCCTGCAGGTTGCGGAAGTCGGCTACTGCTCGTTGGAACCTGTCCTAGTGGGGGTGAAGGGTTTCCTGTTAGCTTGTATGTTTTCAGAGGAAGGGAAAGGGTACCTTGTAGTCTTTGGCTTCTTTAGCCTGCTCTTCGAGGCCTTTCTTTAGGGCCTCGACATCTTTGGTCAATTCATTGGCGTCTTTTGGTGATGGCTGTTTGCCGGTTTTCTTCTGGGGCTCCGAAGCTGTTGGGGTCGGTCCATTCTCGCTCTTCCCTGATGATGAGTTACTTGTCGTCTGCTCGGTGGAGTACCCCCTCCATGATCGGGCGTATGAAGGTGCCACTTGCCATTGCTGGACCGAAGGAAGGACCGCCGGGGAAGTCCTTGGGATTCCTCCTCTGCTGCTAAGAGTGAATTGTCGGGCTCCTTGAATAATTGCTCGTCGAAACATTTTCCCTTAGGGTAGTTTTCCCCCGGCAATTATTGGTCCTATCGACGATGAATGGATGGATGGTGGGGTGTGCGTGGGGCACTGACTGATGGCGGGATGATGCTGCGAGGATCAAAAAAAATCGAAGAAAGTTGTGTTCTGTTGTCTTGGCATTATTGACTTAGGGTTTGTGGGTTTGGCTGATTGGTATCATAAGTTCACTCCCTCCCCCTCCGTCCATCTGGCTTATTTGGGACTGCCGAATGATAAGGCACCGCCTCTCACTCACTCATTCCATCTAAACTAAAAAGTCACTCTGAAACATGGCTGCACAGAAGACCGCGAACAATGTGAATGATGTTTTGGCCGTGAGTGACATTCAAAATCTACACCGGATTGTATTCGTTGTTAATGATTGCATTGCATCACAGACTTTGGAGAATGTCATTCGCGCCGACACGGAGGCTACGGTTGGAGACCTAGACTTGCTGAATAGGATTAACCTTCATGCGACCGAACGATACAAAGCTATCGCGGACGCAGCGGTGGGGCTGGAAACTGATAGTGAATACCTTGGGCAAAAATGTAGGCCCTCTCTCTCTTTCCCCCTCTCGTGCACTCATGCACTCCTTACATGGCCGGCTGCTAACTAACTTGCCATAGACGCCGAGATAGAGAAGTACAAACAACAGGTGGATAACCTGGACGAACGTGTTGGTGACTTGGAAGCCATAGTTAAGGAGTTGGAGGAATGGACTGGAGAGCTAGGTATGCTTTGATTCGCTCCCTGTTGTTTCTCTCCCCCATACTTGTGTGATAGCGTTTTAATACCCCATGCAGAGATCAAGGTGCGAAGGCTTTCGCGACGTAATTAGCTCTGCGCATACTTTTCGGAATATTTCACCTTTCCTCCTCTTCCCTCAAGAGAAGTGAAGCAACACACTTGCAGTAACATCGGTTCAACCTCCTAATTCAGGTTCAGCGGCATGACGATTATTTGGGATACCGTAGAAAACGCTTCGATAAAAAGATCGTCGGTCTGTCGTGACGGGGGTCCCTCCCACTTATGACAACAGGGCGAACTTCGTACATCACACGGCTAGATGTTGCGTAAGGCTGTGGAAGATAATAAACAATATTATCATAGCAAGAATGCGGGATTGTGCACGGTCAGGGTATGGGCCAAAGATTTTCATTCTGGGGAGGTTTCCGGTATCTTATGCTCTCTCTCAGCGAGTTGAAGCTGCAGCAATTTAATTTGTATGTAAATTATCACGTTTCCATACAAGGTCCTTCAGAGACTCTCGAACCAATCCCAACCAGCCCTTTTATCACGTGATGTCGAGTCCAACACCCCACTCCAAATTTCTGCCCCTCTCCATCCGTCAAACCCACCATCATCTATCTACTAGAGTCCAACCAACAGCGACTGCAACTCCCATTACCTCCACCACTTCATCACACACAACCCTCGTGGCAGCTGCATCTCACACCTTTCACACGCACAAAACAAAAACCACGTTTAGAAAGAAAGAAAAAAAACAAAAAAAAATCAGTCACACATTTCGCTACCGCTGAACAATTAGCCCTTTTTTTTGCTTCTTCTTCTTCCTCTTCGATATCAAACTAGGTTGCAGCAATCATGTCACTCCCTACTTGTCGGTTTTACGAGGAGAAATATCCGGAGCTCGATAGCTATGTTATGGTCAATGTTAAGCAGGTATCATCTGCTTTTTTCTGGAGAGGGTGGGGGTGGAGTTGAGTGGTCACTGATGCAGGCAGTCCTCAGATCGCAGAAATGGGAGCGTACGTGAAGCTTCTGGAATACGACAACATCGACGGCATGATCTTGCTCAGTGAGCTTTCCAGGCGGCGTATCAGATCTATTCAAAAACTCATTAGAGTTGGAAGAAATGAGGTTGTTGTCGTCTTGAGGGTCGATGAAGAAAAAGGTATGTTTGGCTCATGAGTCACAGGCATCTGTGTTACTTTATTTTTATTTTTTTCCCCTCCTCCTCTATTTGTCTCTGCGGAGAGGTAAAAGGTTATGATCAGATAGCTGATAACGTGATATGGCCAGGATACATTGATCTTTCCAAGCGTCGTGTATCTGCCGAGGACGTTGTCAAGTGCGAGGAAAGGTTCAACAAGAGCAAGATGGTACACTCCATTCTACGACATGTCGCCGAGAAAACAAAGGAGCCTATCGAGAACCTCTACGAAAAGATTGGCTGGCCCTTGATGAAGAAGTACGGCCACGCTGTCGACGCATTCAAATTCTCGATTACGTTTGTCCCCCCCCCCCCAATCCCTGCAGTAAAATTCATTCTGACAAGGGCAATAGAAATCCGGACGTATGGGAAGGCATCCAATTTCCCTCAGAAGTTGTCAAGACCGAACTCCAAACCTACATTTCCAAGCGCCTGACCCCTCAACCAACCAAAGTCCGCGCAGATGTTGAAGTCACCTGCTTCGGATATGAGGGTATTGATGCCGTCAAAGACGCCCTTAGGAAAGCCGAAGCAAAAAACACCGTTGATACCCCTGTCAAAGTCAAACTCGTCTCGCCACCCCTCTATGTCCTTACATCTCAATGCCTAGACAAAAACACCGGCATCCAGGTCCTCGAAGAGGCTATCACCGAGATCCAAACATCAATTTCCGCTGCCGCCGGCAGCTGCGTCGTTAAGATGGCACCTAAGGCGGTTACCGAGAATGATGACGCAGAACTGCAAGCCCTAATGGACAAGAAGGAGCGCGAGAACCAGGAGGTTTCTGGTGATGAAGACGAGAGCATTAGTGATGAAGAGGCTTAATTTCTCGACCCTCTTTCGGAGCTTTTTCGATTTCTAGTACTTTCTACTCTTTATGGCCGTTAAAAGCTAGGGCAAAGTCGGTTAATGTATGAGGATCCCCACTGGGAAGGGGAAGGTATTGGGGGAGGTGGGCTGGAATGGGGCGGGGGCTCCAGATTCGTTGTATGTTACTATACATACCTGGTTTAATGCCGCGCATGGATGACAAAAAGTTCCTTTTTTCTTTCTTTCTTTCTTCCTTCCTTTCTACTACCTCCTTATGCTTCTTCACACCTTGTTCCGTTTTATGGTTCGGCTGTTTTCTCATGATCTTGAGCGACTGCACAAAAACGAGCATGAGTGCAGCGCGCTGTGGGTAAGGAAGGGCAAAATGATGAGGGGCGTTCATAGAAAGCACAAGTTACAGTACCCTCTTTTCTTTCTCGTTGCCCAGTTTAAATTGATCGATTAAATACGTACATACACAACTTATGACACACGGCTTGGTCAATGATATTACATCGTAAATATAAGTTTGAGGATTCATAGACCAACGCTGGGCTTTTTCGCTTCACCACAATGACCGAACAGCCCAATGGAACAAGACATCGAAAATGTGTTTCTAGGAAGTGCTAGAAAATCAAGCAAAGATCCTAAAAACTATTTTTCTTTTTACAAGGGGTCGAGGTAATTGTCGGAAAATGCTTCACGGAATACGCTCGGCATTTGTATTATGTGGATTTTCGCGGGACTTGGTTGATATTTCCTCTCTAATTCCCAATGGCAATTCTTGAGGGCATGCCATACCGCAGGGGATTTTATGACTACCTCCGCCACTGGAATTGACCCTTGAACAACTTTGAGCTCTGTCGTTAATTCCCAGACTTTGGTGGATCCCGTATATAGTATTATACTCTACTCCAACTGCGGCGTAGTTTTAAGGATCAATATTAGTGCACGAGCACGAGCTCTCTAATCTACCGTTCTGTCTTATGTATGCTCTGCTGCATACCGGTACATCTAGATAATCCCCCCCCCTCCCCATAAAAAAGTAATATAATAGAGAAGTTTATCGCAAGAGGGGGGAAAAAAGAAAAAAAAAAAAAAGATAATTATCTTTTTATGATACGCCATTCCCTTTAGTGTCTCCTTCCTTCCTTCCCCCCCGTTCGCCAGACCAACAAGCCAAAAATTAGCCCCGCCCATCGATAGACCCGTGTGCGCGTAACCACCCAGCCATACCCACCACGTAATCGTATTCATGCACCCTCCTAGATACTAAACTCCCAAAAATATACAACAGCCAGTAAACCGAGCAAGCAAAGCAATCAATAGCGCAAAAAATAAATAAATAAGTAAATAAACAGACCAACAAAAGAAATCCCCAAACTCAAACTCAAACCACATATCCTAAAACCGCCGCTGCAAAAGTCTGCCCCCCAACAGCGCCTCCTCCACCTCCATTACCGATCCCCTCCCCGGCCGAGGCTGCATTTGGGTACACCCTTACCGGAATACTTGCATCGAAGCTCTCGACAAAGATATTCTGCTTAGCTTCGAATAGTTCCCCGCGGTCGTCAGCGTGCGTTTGCTCCAGCAACTCTTCCATCGCAACAACTGCTCCGTCTGCGCCGCCGCCCCCCATGATAGCGGCAGCTAGCGATTGAGCCGGAGTGACGAATTCGAGTCGGAGAGCCCATGCGCAAGATACGCCTGAGGTGGAGAATTCGGGGGTGGCGGCGGTGGGTATTGTGGGGGTGAATACTACGCGTTGTGAGAAAAGAGTGGATCGGGAGTGCTGGAAGTGGAGTTTTCGCGTGGCGCGATGAATGCTGGATGCGCTGCGGAGGGCGATGGAGGGGGTCACTGTTTCGGAGGTCTCGAGAGTTGCGGTTATCTGTTGGGGTCAGCACTCGCATCTACGGAAGCAGTGAGGGGGAATGGAAAATACATGGTAGCAAGGAATCTTCGCATTGGAAAAGTCTACGACAGCAGTTATTGTCTCGCCAAGTTTGTATGCTGGCCGTGCGAGTGTTAGCGTTGCTACTTTTCGCCCGTTGCGCGCGATTTCGAAGATACTGCAGTGGCCGTCGGATGGTCCGCCTGGGCCTCGGAGGATGGCCATTTCTATAGCATCCCTGGAGCTGGTGAATTGTGGTTCTTCCATCATTGAGAAACGTTTAGAGGACGTTGGTATTGAAGGTGTGAGGATGCCCAGTGAATTTGGTGTTAATGCCCCACCTCTAGGTGCTAATAGGCTGTCCACGTAGGAGAGAAAGTCTTCTAAAGAGGATTCCTGTTGGGTAACTTTCTTCGGTGTTAACGGGATTGCGGGAGGCGTTGATGTCTGATCGTCTATACATGCTGTCGTAGCTTCATCTCTGAGAAGAACAATTGGGGACATTAAGTCGTGCACTAACAAGGACCCGTTGACTACATCATGTTAGATGACAGAAAAAGTCTGACACAAGTGACTAACCATGAACATGGGGAAAGACTCTGAAAGGGATCTCAACAACTTTGGGCTGTTGAACCCCTTTCCCAGGTCTTTGCGTCCCAATAACCAGGTTATAAACAACCTTAATAGCCTTCCCCCGGTGCGTAGGCGGAAGCCCTTTAGGCAACGGAAAGCTATAAGTATAAGACTTGCTTTCCCCTGGGTTCAGTCGTAGATCGACGAAGAGGATCGATTGTGGGGTCGAGAGTATAGGTATTGATCTCGAATCTGCGGGACTGTAAGCAATTATGTCTCCCTCATATGGTGGAGAGCATATTCACTTGCGATGTTCTTCATTTCTGCAATAGAACTTGGATTACTCCCTCCCAAAAGCCCTGTAATACCCCCGCCAATCCCTCCCCACCCAAACCCACTGAGAAACCCCCCATCAGCCTTATTGGTCTCCAATCCCACAACTCCTCCTCCCATTTGCCCTCCAACAATCCCTTTCCGCTTCACCTCGTCAAATATACTAGTTTGTATTAGCGACCCGTCCAGAGTGAAGCTCCCCTGCACCTGTGCATATCCCATCATTAAAGACTCTGAAGAGCGTGGGCCAATGGCCAGTAGGCTGTGGCGCCTGTTATGGGTAGAGCGCACTGGGCGCACCGCCGCTCGGGGGTCATATTCCGATACCAACGTTTCCGTTGTGCTGTTCGATAGAGAGTAGAATTCCCCGCTTGACCGTGGTGTTTCCCCGTTAACGCTATGAGCGGATATCACCCGGCTCTGCAGTTTCTCATAATCCGGTTCATCCACAGGACTTCTGAGGTCGATCTGTGATACCTTCCGGACAAGTTGTGGGTAATGCGAAGAGGGCTCATCGACATGCAGACTATCGGTAGTGATCGTAGGGGTGCTCGGTGGGTCGGGAGGAAACTTGAATGATTTGTTGGCAGGTTTGGGTAATGGCTTTGCGCTCCCAGGTATTCGTGGGCTAGCTGACGTTAGCCCGGGAAAAGAGGAGTTGTTAACACTTCCTGATTCGATGATCGTTGGCGTGGACGGTTGAGTATTAGTACGAGGCGGAGGAGGGGGCATAGTAGCTACCAATGTTAGCACCCAAAAAGATAATACCCAACAATACGTCATACCTGAGTTTGGGGTAGACCCGTTAACCAGGACAGGGGAACGCCTAGGCATTGTTTGCAGTGAGGTTGATCGTGAGTGACCTCCCCGCCCCTGTCTCCCCTGTATCAGCGGAGGAGACCTGATCCCCTCCTCCCCCTGCCCACGTCCGCCACCCTCAATCCCAACATCGGATCCCAAAGAAACGATAGATATCGATCTCCGATGTTTGTGTCCCTTCCCATTACTTGCTGCAGAAACAGGGGGGGCAGGAGAAACAGGGGATTTTGACGCAGGGACACTCAGCGATAACGAAGGCTTGTGATGAGAGACAGGCCTAGCAGAGGGGACCCTTGGGCTCGTGGCAGTAGACCTATTCCCCGTAGTAGGTGGTTGCAATGGGGCCGCTTTACCCCCCAACGCACTCCCGTTCGCACCCGAGGAAAACCCTCCATTCGCCTTCGGCGAGCCGTGCAGCGGTAGGTGCGATCTCTGTGAGCCAGGCTGAGAGGAAATATTCTTGAAGGTGATCTTGCATTCTAGTCTCTCGCCAGCAAAAACGACGGCCGATTCCGGGAACGTGACGAACACCCTAATGTCCGACATTGTCTTCATTCCGGCAACCAAGCCGAATAAACGGTGGCGTTTTTTTCTGGCGAGTTTCCACGGCTCAAGCTTGTTCCAAGGGTTCTCTGGTTTCCTTCGGACGATGATAATGTGTGAGTGAGGATATTGGAAGCGTTTCCGTAATTCGAGGTTCACCAGCCAGCAGATACTTCAGCGCTTTTTGCTGGCCGCAGCATAGTTGTAAGGAAAGGGCGTAGCGGGGTTCTTTGGCGAGCGAGCGGATGTGACGACAAGCTTCAAGTTGTTGCAAGTTAACCGTCAACCAGCAGTGACGGCGAAGCAGGGTTATCCGTCAGGGATAAGGAATGGGAAAGGGGAGGTCAGGAAAAAAGTTCAAGATGGCCTCTCGCATAGAAAAGGCTCAAACCCAAACCCAAACCCAAAGTAGACGTCGATGTTCCCGAAAGGTCAAAAAAGAAAGTTGAAATATCGCAAGCTTGGCGCCTGAGCAGAGAGTCTTTGGAGGAGAAATCGGCTAAGCCTAAAGTAGTCTCTTCTCTCCCATTTTTCGATGAGCCAAGCCCATCTCGCCAAGCAGGCCCTGCACGCGTTTAGCCAAGCCTAACCCTGGTTGGGCTTAGCTCAAGGGGAGAGAGTTTTGACCTTTAAGGGGAAAAATAAAATAAAAACAACATAAAGTGAAGGAAGACGGGAAAAATTCCGAGGGTTGAGTTTAATTAATCATCCTCATCGCACCTCCATCGATCGATCGTGCCGGGTACCCCGAGACCTTGAGCGCGCGCAAAGTACGGGGGTATCATACTTGGAGCACATTGAGTGAGAAGTGAGAAGTGCAGGGCAGGGGGTTTATCCTCTCCCGAAGCGAGGAGAGCCCAACTAACACAATTTATCGGTACCTTCCCTCCATCACCCAGTATCACCTGTATCATAAATACCGGCACCAAGTCCCCATCCCCCCCCTGCCCGATTCAAGAAGATAGACAAGCAAACCTCCGTCCGATACCGCGTAGTGCCTAGCGCCCGCCCCATCAAGACATTCTCCCGGGGTGATACGGTAGCGGTACCGCACCCCATCCCACCCATCCACCCCTCCATCCATCTACTCGTATCCATCCCCACGTTTTGGAAGAAGAAAAATCCGAACAAATAAATAGTAAATAAAAAAACCCTCCCCCCGCGACAAATTGCCCGGGTTGGGTTGAGTTATATTGAGGAAATAATACTACGGCGTTCGAAAAAATGGAACAGCAAGATCCCATCCCTATGTCCTCCTCCCCCTCTCAAGGATACGGTACGGTAGACCGGTTCCTGAGAGACCGGCATACGGGGCATCCCACGTCAGACTGGACCGCTGCGATACGAGTGAGCCAATAGTTGTGCGTGTGTGTGTCCTCCCTTCTCTAAAATAAATTGCGCCCCTTCGGACATTGCTGCCCGTTTCCCACAAACTCGCTATGGAGCATTGGTGCACGAGTGAGGGCCCATGACTCGCACCACCTCCACCACTCGTCCGTCCGTCCGTCCGACCCCAACCCCACAGTATCACACTACACCCCAAAGCAAAAGATTGCAACCGTGCCTAACCCTCAACGAACAAAAGCGTCAGAGAAATTTTTACTTTACCGGTATTCCAAGCATTTCCCTCGTGGCCATCACTGTTACCGTCATAACAGCCGTCACATGGCCGACATGATTGCTTCGCCCTCCACGCGACGACACATACGAGTACTCGAGTGTATCCGGATGTCTTTCGCGCCAAGGCACCCGAATTCACGCCTATGTGCTCAGATATTGGCGCCAAGGCATCCGGATGCTTTTGAGAATTGGTGGTGCACCTTGCGGGGTGTCGGCATGGCACAGGTTGTCGGGGTGTCACCACTGTATGACTTCGGACGATAAGTTGATATGACATGACTTGCGGTAATCGCTAGTGGTTTTTTTTTCCGAGGTATGGCACCGGCACGGCGGGTATGGTCTCGGAGGGGTATCGCCTGTTATCGGAAAGGAGGGTTGATGAATCAGATCGCGGGTGCTCGAATACTCGAGTACTGTAGTTCCGGACTGGTCTTCCGACCTGGACTGGCACCGTGGTTTGTGTCCACAGTTCTGGGGGACCCGATCCATTCTTACATCATCTAGCGTGGTAAGGAGGAAGGAATAGTCTACTCTGTTTAGTATTTAAAGTTGTTTACTAAGAGGTAGTGGTGGTCTGTCATCGCCACGCTGCCATGACACAACTTGTGGACGTCACGGCTATGATGCCCCGGCCTACGAGGACGTTCATACGGTACCATATTTCTATCTATCCATAAACTAGACTACACAAGATTACCTGCAATCTCGAACATTCCCATCCAGCTCTACCCGTGATCCAGAAACCCAGGGAATCGCTGGCAACACAACAGCGATCCCCCTAATCCGTGCGCAGGTTTCGCAACCTTCAGTGCGGCTGAGGGCCGAGGAGCTCTTGCTCTGACGTGATCAGTGCTCGTAGAAAACATATCATACCCCGGTGCACCATTTCCACACTTGAACTATTCCCAACTGCGAAATACAGTACTCGAGCAGTCTGGGTAGTTAAAAAGTGACGGCTGCGGATGGGGGGATACCTAGAGTACTCGTATGCCTGCATCATTTGCCCATCTCGAACGGGGAGCGGGTGAGAAGGAGTCAAAGCCCCCAACAATGCCCTTCGCACCTGTGCTGTTTTCCAGTGTCGGTCCTTCCGGTTGTATTGATGGGACCAATAAACGCCAAACCATGATAAGTCCAAATTTCCGGATATCGAGCTCTTTTGAAAATCGCAAGCAGGGCTATTTGCCTCGTTGTCTTTCGGGACAACAATCACTCGAGCACTTGTATGATACTGTATGAACAATGTACCAGTAAAAACTCCTTGACCACCGAATCGGCTTTTTCGGTGTCTCTCCACATCTCTCTTCCCAACCCCACCAACACCTCGTGCTCGAATTAATCGATGCGCCGTCATACCGAAAAACGGGCTTTTGTGGCGCACAACTAATTCAAGCGCGAGCAAATGACGTTCCCCAAGCTCAACAACCCAGCCGAACACTCTGACAGAGCGTCGTATTGAAGAACACTGGAAAAAAAATGTGTTTTTAGGATCATCATTAACTTTGAAATGACGGTCGCCCTAAACGACCGAGAGCCTGTTTGAAGTTTAAATACGGTAGCCCCGTGTTAATTCTTCGACACGAAGGCCCGGCCCTCCGATAAAAACGAACGAACCCCACAATCATCATCGTCGCACATGGCTCACCCACTCTCCCCAGAACCAACCGATCAAGTGGCCATCTGGAAAAAGGAAAGACCGCTATGATACAAGTACTTGTACCAACGCGACACCACCACCTCCCCTCCCCTCCC
>QLOI01002511.1:0-10639 GCA_003313605.1 Tuber umbilicatum | reverse complement strand
GGGGATGAAAAGTGAATAATCAGTCAGTTTTAAAAAAGTCGCCGGGGGAAAGGGTAACAGTGCTGTGGACCGGTTGTGAAGAGGCGAGTGCGAGCATTGCCCGACGCAAAAGGAGGATCTTCGATGGGGGATTTTACATCATGCTCGTACAATACCGTGAATTTCTTTCTTTATTCATTTTTCCTGTCCCTCTTAGGAGGAGAGGGGAGGGGGGGGGGTTCCAATGTGTGGTGTGGGTGCGAGTGTGAGTGTGGGTGAACGAATGAATCTTCGGTGCTTTTACTGTGGTCTATCATAATTTTGGGTGGGTGGGAAGGCGAGTTCTACGATATGCTCCTGTGTGGTAGCTATGGGTTGAGTTGGGTTGGGTGTGGTGGAAGGGAAGATGAGTGCTACAATAATCGAGCAGACGATAGATGTGGTGTGTGTGGTAAATGGTGGAGGGAGTGGGTGGTTGTGGTTTCCTCGTTGCGGTTTTGCCCTCGTGGGAGTTCAAGGCCAGTGTGGGGCATCAGTTCGCGCGCTAGGTTTAATAGTTGCAGGCAGGACATACATACAGCTTACAGAAAGGCATGCAGAACAAAAAAACAGAAAATCCGGTGCCACACCCCCCCCCCCTCCCCTTCCTCCCTGGACTGCGCTAAGCAGCTGCATGCCAAGACGACTGTGCGAGTTTCATCCACTTTCTGCTCCCAGACGAGCAGGATGGGTGGGTGGCTGCTGCCTCTTGTCTCCGCCCTTTCGCTCTTCCCTGCCGCTGCAGTACTGCCGTTCTGTGCGACCACTCCCCGAGCCTTTTTTTTTCCCTACCACTATTTCGCCAACCTCACCGCTGTGCGTCCTGTCGTCGCTGCTTCCTGCTTCCTGCTTTCTGCTTCCTGCTTTCCACTCTTGCTGCTCGCTGCTGCTGGTTGCTTGCTTGCTTGCTTTCTGCTGCTGCTGCTGCTGCTTTCCCTCCTCCTCTCATCCTCCTTCCTTCCTCTTCCTTCCCTTCTTCTCCTCTTCCCCCTTCTCCCCTTCCTCTCTCTCTCTTTCTTCCTCCCTCTCCTCTTCTCTTTCCTTTCCCCTTCTCTTTCTCTCCGCCACTATCAAGTGTGTGCTACTGGGGTCCTGAACAACTCCGCTCCTTTACAACTGGAAGTGAAGCAACTACGGCCCATTATTCCGTCTATCACCGCTACCGCTACATACAACCCTATTCCAGCAGCAGCAGCAACCACCGCAACCCACCCAGCGCAGTGCTACCACTACCAAGACAACCCCCATTACTACTACCGCACCCGCTACTACAACTACCACAATCACAACCCCATCAGACCCTCAACCCATCAAACCCCGTCAACCACAACCCTAACAATTTCTATCATCATCATCATCATCATCACCATCACCAACCATCATCCATCTCCGAAAGAGTAACCTTCCCCTCGCCCGCCACTACCCCTCATTTTCAATAACGCCCTAGCCGTTTGTACCATCAATCACCGTTTGTCGCGTCGCAAGTCAGTTCTTCCCCTGCCTCTTCCGTCCGAACTGGCAACCAGATTGAAAAGACACGCTATCGGCTGTTGCTTCGAGCACTTTTGAGTCCCAATCATCACGATCCTAACTCTCGCTTGAAACGTTTTATCTCTATTTTTATCTTATTTTCATCCTTGGTCGACACTTCGCTTGCGAGCTTTGAGTCTTCTCCACCCTTACGAATCTTAACGTTACAATTCATTTCGCAACGTGATAGTCTAGCAAACTTGACCGCTGCCTGGTAAATTTTTTTTAAACGACATCCTTCTGGTAGTTCTTGTTTCTTTCTGAAAGAGTAACCCACCTTCGACACAATTTTTTTGAAGAGAAAAAAACCATTACCCCATATTGGTCAAATACCTGTCGGCGTCTTTTTCTTCTTTTTCGCCCCCTCTTTTCATCCAAATAATAGCGAGATTATCCGTTTATTCAACTTTCCTAATTCACCACACGCTGCGTTTCACTCCTTCCTTTCTTCCCTTGGATAAATTCGATATCTTTTGCGGACATGGCCAGTGTCCACACAACTTCGCCCGGACAGCCCCAGGCTTTACATCAAACAAATGGGCATCCTCCACAACCAATACAACAGCAACAGTCGAAACCGACCGCTTTTCAGCAGTTGACACAAGTGAATGAGGCGGTATGGCTTCAAATCGGTATGTTGTCGTTGCCCCTGATCTCTGCCCCTTGCCCTTGTGTTGCTCCTTGCCCTAAACTCTTTGTCCAGGCAGCGTTACCGAATTGATGGGTGATCTGGATCGGGCAATGGCCGCGTATGAAAATGCTCTTCGTCAAAACCCGTATTCCATCCCAGCGATGAACTCAATATCGTGTATTCTTCGCACCAAAGAACAATTTGCCAAGGCTGTCGAATACCTACAGAGTATTTTGAATCTAGATGCGAGCAATGGGGATATATGGGGCAGTTTGGGCCATTGCTATTTGATGATGGATGAATTACAAAAAGCCTACTCGGCTTACCAGCAAGCGCTATATCATTTGCGCGATCCGAAGGTATTTTTGTGTCCGCGGTAACCCCGGATTGTGCTTAATTGGGTTGACTCTTTTTCTCCCATTTTCTAGGAACCGAAGCTTTGGTATGGGATTGGAATTCTGTACGACCGCTATGGCTCATTAGAACATGCGGAAGAAGCGTTTTCTCAAGTGATGCGCATGGAGCCTAATTTCGAGAAAGCGAATGAGATTTATTTCAGGCTTGGTATAATCTACAAACAACAGGAGAAATATCGTCAGAGTTTGGACGTATGTAGCAAGTTGTATATATGAATCGTCTTTGTCTAACGTGTGGTTTTAGTGTTTCCGGTACATAGTTACCGATCCCCCACGCCCCTTGACGGAGGAGGATATCTGGTTTCAGATCGGGCACGTTTATGAGCAGCAGAAGGACGTAAGTGAACTTGGGAAATTCCCTTTGGTTTTGTCTGTGCCTGTTGAGAGACTGATTGTTTTATAGTATACATCGGCGAAAGATGCGTACATGAGAGTCCTTGAATCCGATCCTAACCACGCCAAGGTTCTTCAGCAGCTTGGTTGGCTTCACCACCAGCAGAGCGGCAACTTTTCGAGTCAGGAACTAGCCATTGAATATTTAGAGAAGTCTGTCAGTGCAGGTGAGGATTTCATCTTGATAACGCGGCTGATTGGGTGGGGCTAACCATGATGTCATGTAGACAATTCCGATGCCCAAAGCTGGTATCTACTTGGCCGATGCTACATGTCGCAACAAAAATATCCCAAGGCCTACGAAGCTTATCAACAGGCAGTTTATCGCGATGGTCGCAATCCGACTTTCTGGTGCTCAATTGGTGTCCTTTATTATCAGATAAACCAATACCGTGATGCCCTTGATGCCTATTCTCGGGCTATCAGGTTGAATCCATACATATCAGAGGTTTGGTATGATTTGGGAACTTTGGTAATTACATCCTTAATCGCACTCGTGCGACGATGTTTAAGAATTACACTAACCTCTGGTAGTATGAGTCATGCAATAACCAGACGAATGATGCCCTGGACGCCTACCAACGCGCAGCCGAGCTCGACCCCACCAACCAGCACATCAAGGCTCGTCTTTCACTTCTGCGCAATGGCCAATCTTCTGGCGTTCAGCATCAAGCCTCGGCGCCTCCCCCGCAGGACGTGCATCCCCAAGCATACCAAGCTGCTGGGGTTGGTGGACCCCCAGGGCCGCAATGGGGATCGCAAGCACCCCAAGCGCCCCCACCTGCACCCTCCGGCCCCCCGCCAACACTTCCCCAAATTCCACAGCCCCCGAATCCGCCGTCGTATCGACCGACAGATGTTCCTCCTCAGCCTCCTCAACCGCCCCGCCATATGGCCCATAGCCCTGATGATTTACGTAGACCAGTAGAAGATAGCAGGCACACTCAGCTGAGACGTGGATTGTCTCCTTCTCCCAAATTCCCCAATCATTCCCCTCATACCAGCTATCCTCCCCCACCCCTACAAGGCCCCCCACCACAACAGCAGCCCCAGCAGCAGCAGCAACAGCCACCCCCGAACCGTATCCTGAACCCGCATCATAATCCCCATATTCTTCCCCCAGCCTCTAATAACCCTGGTGGAATTTCTCTGCCTCCTTATGGTGGTCGTGGAGCAAGCCCCCCACCAGACGTTAAACCTATTGTTGATGATCGACTGCCATCCCCTAACTCATACCCTCATCACTCTCACCACCCCTCATCACAGGGTGGCATCGCCGGCGGCGCACCACCACCAGCTTCAGCTGCAATGGCTGCAGAAGCCGCTGCACGTGAGCGGGATGAGAAAATTCATCACAACAAACGAGCGAGAGAGTGGGAAGATGAGGAGGGGCAGGGTATAGGGAAGAAGCCAGCCTCAGAGGAGACTAGGGCTAGGATGGATGACATGCGCCATCACCGTCCTTCGCCGCCTGTACGAGTTTCCTCGCCGCATCGTCCGGAGCGGCGACGAAGCTCGTCGGAGAGGCCAAGGGAGGACTACCACCATGGTCCTCCACCAGCGCCCTTGCACACACCGAACGTGCCACCCCTGCTAGGCCATCAGCCGCTGCCGCCTATCAACGATGGGCCGCGAATGTCAGAGCCCCCCCCACGGATTGCTGAATCCCATCGGATGTCAGAAGCTCCCCGGGACGATCGTAAAGAGATCGTAGAGCCTGCGGCGAGGAAAGTAGAATTGGATGAGGACTACGATAACGAAGAAATTGGAGAGACTGAACGTGGATCCGGAGGAAATCCAGGCGTTCAAGTGAAGGAGAACAATAGCCCAGCGGGTAATGGCACGAACGGTATTTCAGGAGGAGGGGCACCCGGAGACAATTGAAGCAATTCCTTGTGCTTTATGTTTCTTCTCGGGAAAGTTAATGTTATGTTTTGTATTTCTCGTTTTACACCTTACCCTGGAGAGAAGAAAAAGGGACGCCGTCAAATTCAGATCTGTCAGTCGTTTTCTCTTTCTTTTTATAACTATCATACTTGTTCTTTTAGTCACTTATTTTTTCCTTCAATCAAAGTGGTAGCGATTATTCCTTGTTTTTGTATTTTTCCCTTTGCCGCTTTTCTTGTCTCAATTTTCCTTTGGTATCACGGTTGTTATTTTTTTCTAACTTTCCCTTTCTATTTGCTTCTTTCCATTCTATCCCCCCCAAAAAAGGTCCTGTACGATTCCCGTGGAATGGGGGGGGGAGTGTCCGTGTGTGGTATGTGTGAACAAACTACGGTAGACCGCTAAGATATGTTATTCTGGAAAGCCTTTCTTTCTTCTCCTGATGATAGTTCGTCCCATTGTGAAGTGTCTCGTTCATCCGTTCTCGACCGATTGATTGGCCGGCTTTACCACATTGCCATGCCTTCCTTCTCCCCCAAATATTACTTGCTGCTACTGCTGCTGCTCGCTTACTATTATGTCTACTATTTATATCGTAGGGCTTATCACTGTGTTTTTTTATTTTTTTTATTTTTTTTTGACATGCGGGATCTCGACGTTACGAGACGATGGTGTTGGTGTCATGTCCGTTCCTTCAGAGTTAATGCACGGTAGCCCCGCTCCCCTCCTCCCACGCCTTATAACGCGCCCGCCCATCCCCTCCCATCACTTCCAGGATCCCATAACATTGAAGCCACTCCACGACCCACCGGCCACGTATAATACCCCGAAAACCCAAGTCACACCTCCGCCGCAACGCCTCTCTCCCCCCCTCTCTCGGCGGACTGACAAACACCATCGCCACCAAACCGGCAAATTACCCGGCGATTATCTACCCTACAGCACAGTACCGGTATCTCACCTCAGGGTACTGTACCGCACGCAGCAGGGGAGGGAGGGAGGAATGGGGTGTTGATTGGGTTGCCTGCCTACCTGCCTGCCTGCCTTCCTGCCGAGATTACAGTACCGTGCACACGTGCGGATAAGTCCGGTAAGAAGCGGTACAGTGCTGTATCATAACTCGTACAGTTCGGTCATGTATGGTAGGGCTGGGATTTGCGAATGTATTGTTGTCCACTCTACTTGTAACTTGTTCTAACTTAGGCGCGGCGGCGGCGGCGGGGGGGAAGTATTATGATACTTGTACCGGTACGTACGGTACCGTAGTCTGGTCTAACGGAGATTAAGTTTTGGGTGGGGTGGGTGAAGTTTGGGTAATTTGATTTTAGGCATAATGAATAACTCGCTGGTGGGGGCGCTTGCTTGCTTGCTATCGAGTGTGCTCTTTTTTGGTTTTGGGGAGGTTGAGATATTCTATATACTGTGGAATGTTTGGTGGGAGTTTTGGGGGGTTTTTTTTTATAAATACTCCTTTTTTTTTCTTTTTTCTTTTTTCTTTTTTCTCTTCTTTTTGGGGTGTCTTCCTTGTTTTAACTTACCGGTAGCACAGTGGGTTCGGCGGGTACAGTATGATGCTCGAGTACCGTAGCCTGGACATCGTGGGGAAAGAAGGTAATCATGAACGTCGCACGCTGCGGTCTTTGGTGTCCCTGTCTTGTGGTTCCCATCCATTCAATCTTTCAAACAAACTTTTACTTTTTTTTTTTTTACTTTTCTTTTTTTCTTCCCCTCCCTTCCTCCACTCCGTCTTCCTTAGCCTACCGGTGATGCGATATGATACCGTATTTACTTTTCCCCGGAGTGTTTCATTCCAGTTCTCCCGTTTTCCACTTCGTGCCGTACCGAAACAGTTCGGTGATGACGGGGGGAAAATGCTGGGCTGCAATGCGATAGACATTATCCCCCGTCAGTCTTTCCGTGCCCTCGTCCGTATTCGCAGCGGGCATCGCGATTACCGTACAGTGCTCGCTTTGGCAGGCAAAGGAAGAAAGTAAAAAGGAAAACGACATCCGCGCCCCCACAGGAGTGAAAATGAGGGAGAAGGAAAAAGAAAAAAAAAAAAGGGAAGGGAAGGGAAAGGGATGGGCGTAAAAAAAAAAGAGCTGATCAGATCTGATTAATCCACCGAAACTTTTCCCTCTCCCACCTTTCTTCCCACCTCCCAAGACTTTCCTTTTCTTCCCTTTGCTTCAACAGCCGAATAACGAGCGCTGAAAACCAGCAAGTTTTCTTGGGAAAGAGAAAAAAAAAAAAAAGAAAAGGAAAGATGGAGGGGACCCTATGCACCCGATACCGGTACCAAGAACCCAAGCCCGGACCGTTTAACTTAACTCGATGCACGAGAGCATGAAGTCACCGACCGACAGGACAAGACAAGATAAGACAAAGCCCAGGCAATGCCCAGATATTGCCAATGCCAGACCTCTGGGCGCGATAAAAAATCCCAATCTCTGGGCATCACCAGGGAAGGGAATGGGGAAGGGGAAGGGAGTTGCTTGCTGGGCTGTATAACCCGCCCAAGCCAAATCCTTCACCACAGACTTTCTCTTTTAATACTTTTCTGATCTCTTGGCCGCGAAGGGCTTTTTCTTCGTTGGTTTAAATTGAACAAAGAGATCACAACAAAAAAAAAAAAAAAAACTCTTGGTTTTATCTCGGCGCGCCGCTTGCTTCGCTCTACTCTTTTGCTTTGCTTGGTGCTATACGTTCGAGTTTAAACTGCTCAAAAGGTGGGTTGGGTTGTTGCCCACATTTTGTCCCTTTCCTTTCGCTCTTCTCTTCCCTCTTTTTTTCTCTCTTTTCCCTTCTTCGTGCCAGATATGAGAGGAGAGAAGAGTGGTGGTGGTGGTACTCTTTTGGCTTCTTCCTGTTCTTTTGCGCCTTCTTGCCTTTCGTCCGGTTCCGCCATGAGATACTTGTCGTCGATTGCTTCTCACTCCTACATCGATTGAACATTTGTTCGCATAAGAGATACGGTACCTACCCACCCTTTCCAGCCGCCCACGGCCGCTGTGAACAAAAAAGGGGAGGGAAGCAAAAACAAAAGAGGTTATCGTTGTAACGGTTACCGTATTTATCTATTTTTTGCCTTTCAATCCATTTTCTTTTTTTCTTCTTCATTATTTTTGGACTTTTCCTTTTCTAGTTTGTTACCGTACTGTTGTACCGTACGTCCTGTGCCCGCGTGTGTGGTGTGCACCCCGTACCGTACCGGCCGGATCTTCTGCATTGCATGCATGACGCCCATCGAGAATTATAATCGGTTGTACGAGGAGGGGGTTCAAGGAGCAGTGGTGGATGGGGATTGGGGTGATTGTAATGCGGCGGTGAGGGCGAAGACGATGGGGAGGGGGGGGGAAAGTGTCGGGACTAGTATGGCTTCGGCTTCCACTGCCGTGATGACAGCGGGGGTGAGAACGACAACAGCAGTGGCAGACGGGATTAGTGTGAGCGGAAAGGGGAAGGAGGAGGGAAAGAGTGGAGATGCGGAGAGTGGCACAGATGTCGAAAGGGATGATAATGTTGGCGGTGATAGAGGAGGAGATGGTTCTGATTCTTTGGGTGATGGAGGTGGTCGTAGTGGTGGTGGTGGGAGCGGCGGTAGTGGTGGGGTGGACGAAACGGTGACCCGAGAGGTGGCTTTTTCCCGGTCTCCCGCAACCCCGCAACAGCATCAACGAATCAACGAAAGAAGAATACCATCTTCAGCAACCCTTCACCATGAGTCTCAAGAGTATGATTTAGAATCTTTAGGCGAGCACTCACGCGAAGCTTCATCATATGTATGGAGAGTATTGGTATCCCCCCCCACTCTTTGCGATTCACATTCCCATCTTCTCATTCCTCGTGCGATTCAAGTAAAAAACCCCGTCCGCTAACCTAGTAAATTAGGTCTACTTGGTCCTTGTGAACCCTTTCCTCTGTCTCTTCAACACCTTATACACCGTTCTGGCCCTCCTCCTATCAACATTCACATTTCCGATCCGATCGTTTCTCTCTTCTAATGCCCGATTCTTGTCTCGTAGCACGCATGCTAGCCTTGCGATCCTGCTGCTACTGCATCTGGGGTTCATATATCCAGACAAACCCCGGCGATCGACCCTTCCCGTGGCGGAAGACTTTGCAGGGCGGAGGCTCGTTCTCGTACATGTTTTTGGCCCTTTTGTTGCGCCATTGTTCTCTATTGGTGCGGGGGTGTTGATGCTGCTGTGGGTTTACACTGAAGTGCTGCTCGGCGAGAGGAATGATGGGGGTGGAGCCGAGTATAAGGGCGTCATGTTTGTCAAGGGGAAGTGGGAAGAGTATATACTTAATGGGTTGAAGCCAAAGTGTATTGATTCTTCTTGATGCATTTTTCTTCACTTTTTCTTCCCTTTTTATTTTTTTGCTTGTTGGTCTTTCCTGAATTGCTTGTTGGATCTCTTGCTTTTTTTTTTTTTTCCTTTTTCCTTTCTTCGACTTCGCTGCCCCAACCGATCCCCCTGCACCTCTACCCCCTCTTTCTTCCCTCATATTTATGTATCTTTCCAGGCTGGCGTTTGGTCTTTTGCTTTTCATCTTCTTTATTTCCGTCCCCTTAACGTTTTTCGATAATCTGTACATACCACCCTGTGATCCTCTAGTCGAGTGCTGTGCGGGGGCCACTTGGAAATTTCATTGCCGTCTCCCTCCTACAGCCCAACCCAATCTCGGCAATCACCTCAGAAATATGCCATAATAGTCACAAAAAAAGCCATTTTTCCTGAGTGCCGAACAGGGCCTTATATCGTAGACAATTATTATTAACAAAGCTTGACACTTAAAGGAAGTAATATCTAGATGTCACTAAAAATGCTAGTTGTGACTTCGTACTGTGAAAACAACCATTTTTGATTTGAAAAAGCTAAGCGTCAGCGAATTTTACAGGTAGCCTTGTCCGATAAGAGTAAAAGGGAATTGAACTTAATAGGGGTTTTGAAAGCTGTTTCTTTATAAATTTACAAGAGGAATTATTGTTAAAGTTTTTTGTCAAATGTTTTTTGTCAAACACTGGTGATTCAGTGAATAAGGATTTTGCATGAAATTTACAGGGTAGGGAGCATCCAGGAAAGGCCCTCTTAATTTGCTTTTCAAGCTACCAGTATGAGGTCTCACATGTTATCCATTGGGTGGTGTGAAACAGTAGGATTCGTTACTAGCTGTGCTAATCCTATTATAGATGACACTATTCTATAAAGAGAATAGCTAAAATGTAGGACAGTAACATCAGTACTTCAGAAATCTTATATTAGGTTGAGGAATACCATGCACTCACAATACAGATATCCAAAATCTATACCATGTTCTACCAAAACAAAGTCCGAGAACTGCTTGCTTCTCTTCTAGTTGATTCTGCTTATAAAATCAAGTGATATCTGTGTCAGGCATATGCAGTTCCAACATCCCCCTCTGGCCCCGATGTAGGGCCCGGACGTCGTCTGCAGAACGGTGTGAAGTTGCTAGTGACCAGCAAAAATCACAGATTTGGCGGCTTCCCCGTAACACCGTATATGTCGTCGCCGTCTGTCCGACCGGAAGCTGTTCGCAGGATATATGAGAGGGGTAGTGTGCACTACTCATACAGCAGGAATCCAGTATATGATACAAATGGTATCTAAGTGAGCAGAAAAGCCTACTGAATCAGAAAAGAGTAATGCTTCACGTTGGCGGACTACGAATAGTCATAGGTGTAACGCGTCCCCTAGTGTTGTAAGAACACTGGTTAGGGAGCGCTGCGGTGTGGGTT
>QLOI01002510.1:1199-22549 GCA_003313605.1 Tuber umbilicatum | reverse complement strand
AGTTCAATGGAACGACGAGTCCCGACACTTGGCCTGTGCACACGCCCCGGCCAGCCCACTCCGGAATGTACTCGTAGGCGGTTTACTGCACTGTACCTTGGCGCACCGTATAATCTACGTTGAGGTGGCCAAATATTAGGAATTTAAGGGCGTGACAAATCCGTCTCTGGTTAACCATTCCTTTCCTTTAGAACTACGGGGATGGTACCATATCACCGGAGCTCTTGGAAAAAGCGCCAGAAACTCGTCTTTAGAATGGCGAATGTGCTGTGCGAGTAGTGTGGTGGGAGTGCTCGTTAGGCGGTGGGATGCGGTACTCGTACATGACCTATTACCTAACAAGGAGTTTCGTTGCGCTGGGCAACACCTGACCTGTTTCGACAAGGATTAATAGCATTTTACTGAGGGAGCGTTGGACGTTATAATATTACCCCCAACGGGGGAGGTGTCAATCCTACTTGCAAAGTCTTGGGGTGGCCGGGGTTTGGTGTGATACTGGTAACCATGGTAGGTGAGAAGGCACCGGAAAGTAGTTCTTGAGACTTGAGTCGAGTGACGGAGTGTGACGGCACTGAACCTGCTCTGCCTTGGATAACTGACTGCCACTGATGGATCGGAGACCTTGATATGGTCTTGCAGTTGCCGCTCCGTGCCCTGCACTCACCTGTTGCGCTGTGGTTCGGAGGGAGGATGGTAATGAAACCGTCTCTTACTTTCCACGGTTGCTCCCCTCTAACTCTCGGTCCGTTTGACTGTTTCTCCTTCCCCCCCTCTCACCATTCACCAACACTCCGCCAAAGCTAAAGGAAGAACCAACGGCACAAATCTTGAAATTCAAACTAATCGGCATTTCCGCAGTAAAAGGTGACCATGCGCCAAAACGATCCAAAACACCAAGACAGGAGATACATACAGAGTGAGTGAGTAGGAGAGTAGGGGAGGGGAAATGAGTAGGGGAGGAAGGGGCGGGTAACTATATACATCCCAGGTATCTTCACCGGTAACCCACTTGGATTAAAAGAGGAGGGACTATGCACAACCCGTGGCAGTGGTGGTGGAACAATGCCTACGGAGCCAAATACCGGTGTGTGATCCATAAACCCAACCCAACCGGGTAGGAGTGTACTCAGCATTGGAATGGTGTTGGATCAAGCTTCGTGCTTCTTACTCATTGGTGGCGGAAACCTCAATCGGAAATGTTTATCTGGATTTTCGAATCGTACGTCAATTACTCGAGTACTCCCAAATGGAAGAAATAGGCCGGGGAAAAGGTGATATGAGGCAAAGACATACCCTGATTCTTGACCGAATACAAAAAATTCACGATAACATCATTCTCCTGAATCGGTTGCGCGTTGAAATTCTTCCTCACCGCCGTAGCCAGTGCCTCTCTTCCGATCCGGACTCTCGCTCTCGCGGGCGACCTCCGTCCGATGCCGGTGGACAGCACAGTGTTATTAAAACCTCCACTAGAACTCGGTACAGAGAGCCTATAGGCGTAACGGTATCCATGGAGTGTTCGTATGTCGATGTCTGACCAGCCCATCTACTCCGTTTTGCATTCATTCGTTAGCATCTTAGTAACGCTGGGAGATAGCGTGAGAGAGTGTCTGAGAGGGATTGGGGGAGGTGGGAGAGGAAGGGGAAGAGGAACTCACTCCTTCGATACCCTCGTGGGCATGGGTACCGTTAGCGTTCGTGCTGGTTCCGCCTCCTCCGACCCCACTCACGCCGGCGCCGCCGTTCAGGGACTTTTCTTGCGAGCTTGGAGGAGGGGCATTTTGTTGCCGGCGTTTGTCGGTGGACTTCTCGCGGTCGGGTTTGCCGACGGAGGTTTCGGAACGGGAGTCGTCATGGGGGTTGGGACGAGGACGGGCTGGTGGCATGATGGATGTGGAATAGAGATAGTGTTCTGGTTGATGGCTGCCAGAGGAGCAAAGGAGGGGAGAAAAATGGGGGAGTCCAGACGGGGGAAAAGAGTTGGCGATGGGTGTCGTGGTGGGAGTTGGACGATGGGTGGAGGTAGGTGAATGTGGGAAGACACTGTGTGAAGATCTCTGGGTGCTAAACCAAGGCAGAGCCCAGTAGAAGGTTGGGGGGGGGGGGTCTGGGTGAACGGGAAGTATTGAATAATCACGATAGAGAGTGATTGTGCTCAAGGATTGACAGAAGTTTAGCAGACTAAGTGAGAGAGGGCAGACAACACGGGCTTGGAACAAAAGGCTTATCTTAATAATACATTATGCTCGAGTATTTTCATCAGCAGATCCAGTGGCAGATTCCGTCCTAATTGGTGAAGGTGGGGAAACGCGAATATTTCACTCAAGCGCGTATTACATAATCAATATTTCAGAGCCTCAGACGCGTGGCATTATTACGCGTGGCATGTCTCAGTCGTAGTTCCTACACTCTTGGGGAAAAGTGCTCTCAGTTTGAGTTAAGCCTGCAATTCACCAAGATATAGTAACTGCTGGAGTACGGTACGATGGATAGCTTCTATGTTATCCGTACTGGTACCAATTGTATCGGACATATTGACCAAAAAGAAAAAGACATGGAAAAGATTGGAAAAGTCCTTGATCCAGACTAACCTAGCCTCAAATTCACCACCCAGTAACTCCGATCTCTAAATTGAAAGTGAAAATAAAACAAGACAGAATAAGAAATAAAGACAAGTCAGTCTAGTGAGAGCAAATTCCGTATACAGTACGTGCTCTATTATCGTCAACTTCTTTTCTCAACTTTCTCTAGCAACGACCTTCGAATTCCAGCATTTGCGACTCCTCCAAACCCGAAGCTACAAACAGGGCGCGTAGTGTCAGCTGATAAACTATTATCGAGTCGGGGGTGGGGATGGGTGGGGGTGAGCAAACGTACGCCGGAATGATCCTGCACATCCTAGCAACGGCTGATGGTGCCCAATTCTTCTTGACAGCCTCCCAGCGACTCTTAATGGTGGCCCTGCCTTGTCGATTGTAGACATCAAGACCCGTTAGATGCAGTGGGGTGGAAAGGATTTGGCAAGCTGTGATGGCGTATTCAGCCATGATATCACTATGAAAGTGTGAGACGTGGGAAAGGCGTACCGGCGGGCGCCAAAAATTGGGCAAAGCTCTCTGGCCTGACTCCCATACTCTGCGGCATATAGGGCGCAAGTAAAGGTGGAACATTGAACGAAGAAAATATCGTCATCGCATCCCTTGTCGAAAAGAAAATGAATGTTGGCAATGGGACAGGCCTGGGAGATCCCGTACCGAACATCCTAGCAAAATTGCGGTCTTTGATAAGACCTAAGCCCATGTTCACGCTATGGGATAGTGTTAGATGGGTAGGTGGGGTGTTGGATTGGGGAGAACCTGCCTGGATGTTGCTACAAACTTCTCTGTGCCGGCCGTGACAGTCTTCAGATCTGTACCATTTCGCAGTGACGATGCGGTATCAATCGAATTCGCGGTAAGGTAGGTTCCGAAGTACGTCATCTGTTCACATAAGTTTGGGCATCTCATGAGGAGGAATTCATGGGCACAACTCACATAGATGAGCGCGAAGGGCTTTGAAAAGAAAAATCTATGAGGGGTCTTGAACAAGGTTTTCAGCGACGCCGCGGCCGACGAAAGAACAGATGATGACCGGCCGGAGGCATTCTCAATGATACTCCTGTAGGGTGAGTGCGGGTGGTCAGAGCTGTCGTAGCGGATGCAATTGAACCGAGAATCGGCGCCCACAATGATTCTCTTACCGATCGATCAAACATACGACTATTGAAAGGGGAGGGGAGTGAGTGACAGATCCATAAAGAAAACTAGGAGGAAATGAATAGAAGAGTGTACATACTAGGGGAAACAAGCATCGTCGCAGTGCCAGCAGAGAGAATGTCAGATAAAATCCGTTCGGACACAAATGATGATCTTTCAAGGCTGGGATCGGCTTCCTTTGCCCTACCCACCATGACTCCAGATGTTGGGTCTGGTGGTCTTGCTCTTGTAGGAGAGGGAGCCGACATGTCTGTCTATGATAAATTGCAGAAATTTAGAAGCATAAGAGAGTTTGTGTAGAGGAGAGAGATGGAGGAGGAGGAAGCCATTGTGAGTGCGCATTGCACATACAAGTACTCGAGTATGTCACCGTCAAAATTTTCTTGTAAGGGTTCCAGGTAAGCTACCGCCATGCAACTTTCGGATATCGTTACTAATTTAGGAATAGGGTCGTGTGATACCCGGTACGGTATGGTACGTCAGAAGGGATACCCTGTACGATACTCTATTTGTAGTATCTTCAGTAACGTACTGCAAAATTGATTACAGCATAAACACCACCACTTTGCTGTTATCATTGATCCCCTTATTCATCTAGAACAACACCCTACGATAGGTCACTTGAATACCTCTATTTTATCTCGTCGTGAAGGAAGTAAAAATGAAATTTGGCCACAATTGGTTCAAATGGTTCGTCTGACTAACCCCACAGGAGGAAGCACGTTTGCAAAATCGATTTGAAGCACCAACTAAGAAAAAGGTCTAAGGCAGCGTGTGCATTATATTTTTTCTTTTCCCGTTTCACGTGTTTCTGAGCAAAGGAGTGGGGGAGGAGCTGTATTTCCGAGATCCTGGGGAGTAAAAAAGATTACACCAAATCCGAACCAGACCCGCCGAGTAATGAACAGAAAAGGAAAAAGAAATCAGAAATCCACATATCGAAAACACCGTAGAAACCTGTGAGGCTACCCTCCCCTCCCGGTTGGAGCGAGAGGGTGATGAAGAAATTCCACTAAATCAATGACTAACTGCGCATAACTCACGGTATCAACCACTCATGATGCCCGGAGCTGCCCTATGGTCTAGAAATGTGTAATCGAGGACGTACTCTTTCTGTCGGACATCAAAATATTAAAACATCTGGTCAACTCGATCGTGATCACATTCTGGAAGGGAACATACCCTTACTCTCTCCCACGCATTAGGGTCGAAGAAAACATATATTCCCTTCTCAGCATTTTCCGATATCTGCCTAATGTCGCTAGAGTTGTCCTTAGTTAACCATAGTTTTAGCGCTGTATGGTATCTCCAATTTCTCGAAGACCTTTGCTTAAGAGGGAAGATAAAAAGAAAAAAAAAGGTATTAGCGGACAGGTAATAGGATTCGAAGGGAGATGGGTAATTATTACAGCTCTGCTGCGACCACTTCTTGCATTATATCCCTCGGCATTGTGTAGAAAATATAAAATAGCGTTTCGTCGGAGAAGCTCGAAACCTTGGCGCCAAGTGATTGCACGTTTTGTACAGTGTAGCAAGGGGGTAGCTGATATTCAGGTTCAACGGGTTTGGAATCAACATCAGCCCAAGGGGACGCAAAGGATGGATACAGAGGCGCTTCGGGCTGATTCAGATCAAGTCCCAACTGTGTCAGATCCTGTCCTAATGCCAGCATTGAATAATCACCGCTCTCTCCTCGTATCAAGCTCAGAAGCCCGCCAAGACCAAATCGGTCGGTTTCCCCCATCCCTGAAGTTTGCATGGAATTTGACTGATTGCCCCCGAAGTCAACACTACTTAGACTAGCAGGTAGTTTAGATTGTTGAACCTGTTGCTGCGCTCCTAAGGAATGTCCAACAGGATTCTGCATGCCGGGCGCCGGTGAAGAGTGTTGAGCCTGCTGTGATATAGGTCGTGAGATATTTGATAAGGAGATGCTAGTTGGTGGACCCGGGGCTCCGTTCGTTACCATTGAAGAAATATTTGTCTTCATCAGATTCTAAGGGGGTTGTTAGTAGATATCCCTTCTGACTAAACAGCTCTTGGGCTTCGCTACCTTTTTCTCAAGATCGGAGATCTGGACATTCCCGGTTTGTTGAATAACAGAGTCTAATAGCCTGCTAGATTGAGAGCCACCACCCATTATAAGCCCGGATCTCCCGGCGCTGAGACTTCCTTGTCGTACGCCAAATTGCGCAGCACCTCCAAGACCCGTTAACGGCATGAAACCTCGTTCCTCAATACCATCACCGTTTCCTTGAGTCCTAGGGAGTGCTGGGAAATCGTCCAAGCTATTCGGCTGCATTGCTTGCCTTGCTTGTGCCTGGGCTCCAACACCGCCAACACCACCAACACCACTCATTCTGTATCCATCCATGTTGGCAAAAATGTCTTCTGGCTGAGGTGGCCGGTTTTGCGCTGAAGGAGACTGAGTATTTAGTCTATTCCATGGTTGAACGTTCGGGTTCTGGGGTTGGCCTCCCAGGGCGGGAAAATCGCTGCAAAACCAAACCAAAGCCTGTCAACTCTACGTTTGTGACCGGAGACGAGTAAAAGCGGGAACGATGAACCAATTGGGACTAACTTCATATCCAGGGGACTCGAGATCCCACTTTGCGAAAATGTTAAGCCCGAAGCTGGCCTACTTCCTGGGGGGTTGGGTACTCCAGGCGGCCCACCTTGCCATCCACTACCACCTATGAACCACACCAGACTGGAGTCAGTTATCCACTCCTAGCTCGGAAGGGAGCGCCGTGAATAGTTTTCGTAGATATCGGTGCGCACGAACCTAATTTACCATTCGGCATACCACCAACAGACCTTGAAGCAGCAGAGGAAGCCTGGGGAAAGCCCGCCAATCTCATTTGGGGTCCAGGGCCTGATAACGTATGAGTTGCCGAAGCAAATCGAAGCAAAATCGTTAGCCTATCGCTCGACCACTGGTAGAATTAACAGTGGAATGGAGAAGAGCAGTGAATGGAGAACCTTGTCGATTCATGGCGAAATAAGCTGGAGCACAAGAAGCTTTATGAACACACGAGGAAAGCGAACAGAGGTGGTCGAGGGTGTAGAAGTAGATATGGTGTGCGTTAGCTTGGAAGAGAGGAAGACGATTGGGAAAAACCGAAGCTGTGCGATGTAGGTAATGTGAAGTGTGGACTAGGGAATGGGGTTGAGACTGGGTCTAGGGTGAGGCTGATGGAAAAACCCGCCACTACCGTGCTGAACTGTACGCAGAGGCGTACATGTACTGTATGCTTCTCTGAGAAACCAATGGTTTTCGAGTGCCGGAGGCGAAGCCTACAGCATTGGGCAGCAAATGGAAGCTTATGTCTCTCTGCCCGTAGGCACTACGGCAGATGTGAATTTGGCGTCTTGGGAAGTGGGTTGAAGGCAGGAAAGGGTGGGACATCAAAATTAGAGTGCTTTGCCAGGAAGTTTGGCATGATGGAGACTACGCCAAGACATGATGGCCGTCTACTATACCTGCATCAGAGATGCCAAAATGCTAGCCACTAAACTGCTGTCTATCATAATATTATTATCTGGTTGGGTGACAATAGTTTGGGTCTGTCAAACGAACACTGCTTGGGCTAATAGCTGCTACTTCGTGTTAGGAGAATTTATGTTATTTACTGTACTCGGGAGTGCATAAAAGTGATCAGTGTTTTGTGGCGCATGCGGCGTCGGGTGATAGCTCGTGCAAAAGTACATACTCGCACGGCCAAATTGAGGCTGGGTACATAAGGCGCCAGCGGTATACCTGACAATTTTCTAAATTTCTTCATGATCGAAAGTAGGAACCCGAGGATGCCTGGTACTTATGATCGGAAGGTGAGCCTTAGCTTCTGTTCACAAAGATATTGTCTGGCAGGTACGCCATTCAATCCTGACCCCTTTTGTGATTTCTTTCCATGGTGCAGGTGCACCCTTTCCAATTGAGTGATCACGGAGAGTCACTATATGCGGATTTTCATCTTGTGTATACTTTTCAGTACTCGATGGTACTAGCTGCAGACTGCATGTGCTGTGGGTTTTTATGGTGAAGGAATTGATGCCACTCTAGGTAGACAATCCGGCATCCTCAAAGTTACTGTACTGGTATATTGCTTCGGCCACATGGCACCACCACACTGCGCCACAAAATGTTGAATCACTTTTATACACCCCCGGGTACTGTATACAAGTTGCGGATATGCCAGTATCACATCTACAGTTAGAAGAATTTCTAGCGTTCTGGATTTGCACAACGAGATGTAGGAGGGTTTGTCAGAATCCTCTCTTTTTGACTAAGCATTCTGCGCCTATATGATGACTATGAGTAAACTTTTATCCTGTCATCACTAAACCGTGAGTGTCCGCATCGTTGCTCGCAGTGCTCAGCCTGGCACAGAGGCCTAACAGTACCACCGTCTCTGTAGCAGCGTAGTAATTTAGGGCATCTAGCAATATTTTGAGGTGTCTGGAAAAGTTCTCCTCGTATTTGGACAAATTGTCGCTAAGTTTGTCTAGTCTGACTTGGTCAAATGCAGCATCTTCGTGACCTGTATACTTGGCGGATGGGGAAGCAAGGTCTGGATCGGCGGTAATGAGGGCCTTTGACAGATGAGAGGTATAAGAGGCAAACATCGTGCATGTCATCATTATTTTTGCGTGTATCTAGGTTATGAAGTTAGACAGAATCATGTAAGAATTACTGTACGAGAAGTGGGTGTAAGCGTAGATGAAAATGTTACATACCTTTAGCAGTTTGGAGTTCGTCAACATACACTCTTTCAAACACGTATCAAGAAAATCCACGTGATCTTGCATGAGTTCATCAACGGTCCGGACCTCCCCCAGACGCTTCATGAGCCCGTTCCAATTCGGTTCAACAACCTCGCTTGTGCAGAAGTAGAGCAATTGTTGGACAAATACTAGCATCCTAGCCCTGAGCGTCCAAGCTCTGCGTTTCCACAGCTCTACTTGGGGATACTTGGACTTATGCTTCCAAGTGTATAAGGTGTTATGATCTTGCCAAGCCTGGACTAAGAGGGTCTCAAGGTGACGAAGAGAGAGTAAATAGCGAAATAGGAGTTGATAGCGAAGAACAGTCTTGCGAGATATGACAAGAGACAAAGGGAAAGGTACGCTATAATCGAGCTCTAGGGCATTGAAGCCGATGACCGATTTGTCATCCTCGATGGAAGAAATTACTGGGGTCCGATGTGATTCCTCAAAGGTCGTTGCACCCTCATCGATCCCACTCACGGAAACCACTCGCATGAGCCATTTAGTGAGCCCAACTTCGTTCATCTGAACCTTTACATCCTCCTTGAAGGGATCGCTGGCAGCAATAGAACCCGGTTGGCGAAGGGCAAGGTCAAGCAGTGACTGGAGTTTTCCAACATTAACTTTTTTCGCCTGTTTCTGGAGTTCGGTAGCACCAAGCTCCAAAAAATACGAAAAAAAGTCTGATCGATCCAAAAAAAAGTAATGTTTTAAGGAGCGCAGCCGGGCAGGCAGAGCGTGTGTTGTCAGTAGCAAATTGAGCAAAGATTCATTGGCATGAGCGTATGCCGAGTTCACATTGTCTAGAAATCTAAGGTGCGTGGGAAGTCAATTGAGGGTCCGGAATATGATAGGAGCGGAACACAAACCGGATGTCTTCAAAGCTTTTGGGTACGTCCCCAACGTCTTTACTTACGTCTACTCCGCCGCATTCTCTCACCACGTTGAGATATTTACCAGCTAGTAAGACCTTCTCCTTGACACCTTCGAGCTGTGGGGGAACATCGCCATCCCTGATTGTATACCTCTTCTCCCAATATTCATCTGTATAATCTTCTTCAAGTCTTTCGCGTCGTATGCTTTTTTGTTCCTTGATCAGGAATTCAGCACGCGGATCTCTGATCATTCCATGGTGAAGCCATTCGTTGAGCATGTTCATATACGGCCTGGAAGCCTCACGGAGAAGTAGACTTAGAAGCGACCTCGCAGCAGGGTCCCCGGCCATAGAGGCCAACCGGAGTGTTAAAAGCCCCAACACAGAGCCGCCTTTGCAGATCTTCGAACCAGGAACTCCTCCACTGCCTACAATGTCACCCCCTTCTCGTAGTGATTCGAGTATATTTTCCATATCGTCAAGATCGTCTACTGAATCTTCGAGATCGTCTTCCAACATTGAATTGCGTCGAAGCATCTCGCGGGCAAGGGAGTATAATTGAAACATCATGTGGCTTGTCGGCAGTGTACGTAGATGCAAAACATGTAATGTGAACGAAGGACTGGTGAGGAATTGGTGTTCAAGTTGGGCAATTAAGACAAGATATTCCTTCAAGAGCTTGCGGATGGAGGAACAGAGTGCATGATTTACGGCACCGAACTCTTCCCGAGAGTGAACTTCCACAAAAGCTTCCACAGCGCCATAATGAGTGGCCATTTTTAACATTGTGTTGGCGAGGTCTCGTAAGGAGGGATCTAATCCGGGAAGAATCTTGAATTGCGGCCCAGCGAGCCGGTCGCTTTCAGAGGCTGGATTATAGTCGCCGCGGAATCTGATGTATTGACCTTCGTAACCCTAGGGTGGTCGTCAGCAAGTGGGTCTAGCGGTATGTTCGGGGTTGCACTCACCATGAAGACGAACAACAAGTCCTCGAGAATTGAAGCTTCCTGGAGGCCAAGGGTCATATCATCTAAAGCGGGGGGGGAACAGGAGACAGGCAGTTGGGATGCTAGAGGGGCGACAGAGATACGAGATGCGAGCGGCGCAGTAGTGGGGGGGATTAGCGTAGCCTCTGGGTTCCACGTAGCTGAAGCGGTTGTTAATGTCTACCGTAAGCTTTTCATCAATCACCTGAGAAACTATATTGGAATCAAGGACATTCAATTGCTTACTGGGAGAATTAATACGGTTGAGAGCTGCCCCCGCTCCTGCGGAGAATGAACTAGGTTTCGAGCCGGCCTTCTCATCACGGTTGGGGGACTTCGTACGAACCCCGCGGGAGGTAGTCTCTGTCACATGGGATCTCTCGGTAACCCGTTTATCACCTATAACAGTGGAGGAGAAGCTCCCACGGGTTACTGGCCTTCGTGAACTTGTCGAGGGTGGCGGTGAGTTAGTTTCTGCTGCTCTCTCCCTTGCACGAGCCCTGGAACTGCCATCACTTCGATGGCCCCGCTTTGTTGACTCTGTAGAGGTATGATAGGCACGCGAGGAAGAGGATGCCATTGTCGGATCGGGGGAGAAGCGGAGGAAAGCTGGAATGAGGTAGCGAGAATCACGAAAGAGAATTTCGGGTCGGTCGGTGGGATAGAGAAGGAGAGGAAGTTGCGACAGAGAATGTAACACGGATTAGGTGATGATAAGGATGAGATAAGCTAGTCCATACTGTAAGGTGCTGGTGAGGAGTATCAAGCGCCGCTGGTGTGTACCCGAGTGTCAGGTTCTATGCCGTACTAAGGCATGGTGGGAGGGGCTGGAAAAAAAAGTTGGGTAAATTAGTGAGACAAGAAATCGGAGTGATCGATTGCTACAGGTAAAAAGGGGTGGTACGGGATGCTATTAAACAGGGGCAGTTGCACTGAGTGATGGTTCATGATGCCGTGCCCAAAGAGTATACTCGGTTGGGATTGCTTCAGTTATAGCATGCGGAATTTCAGGGAATTCTAGCTTGAAAGTTTGAGGAGTACTTGAAGCAGTGTAGTTAGGATCTTCTGGTCATGATCTGACAAATAGGCATTTCACTGGCAGGCTCGATGGAGGTATAGTAGAGTCTTCGTATCTTGATACTTGTATCAGCCAAGAGTTTGGAGTGAAAATAATTTTAGGAATGTGTATAAATATGGGAGGTGTAAACGGTGGAAGAAGAAAGAAAAATGAATAAAAGAGTCAATAACAAAGTGAAGAAGGGGCCAAATAGTAGCGAGGGGCAGTCTAGTAGCCTTACTGGTAGGGTTAGAAGGGAAAAGAGCTGTGGGTAAGTGGAAATACTAAGAGGGTGTTTGGCACAACATACTGTATGTTGGAATAGCTAACAGTCTAAAACTAATTTTGAACTTATAGTTATCTCAACACAAACTGTACCAAACACGCACTAAAATCTAAAGGTAGACAGGGCGAACACTTTTTATACTCGTAGGTGTCTACTATGACTAGTATTCCTGAGAACATACCAAATAGCCCCTAAGTAGCGTTTATCCTACTCTTCTGTTCTTAGGTACTTCTTGCCTAGGACGAGCACTCTCAATCCCCCCCCAAGCGGACGGAAACCTGCTGCACACTCTGGTAATTGCGCTATAATATTATTTCCGTTCCCCCTCTGCGCTTTATTTCCTTCTGTCCCCTCCTTTCCTTTTTTCACTCCCCTTGAGTCCATTTATCCCAACATACACTCGTAATACCTCTAGTTAACTTTCAATGTCCAACACCCCCACCCACCCACTCACTCTATTCAACCAAGTAGCTGGTTCAGCAAGCGAAATTCCCAAAAAAGTCACCCGAAAAATTTTGCTTCTCCGGCTATGTAAACGGTCCTCATATCTCTTCTCGCAGTTACGTACAAGTATATTTATTTACAATTTCTCCTATATTTGCACATCAGGGGCTTAACCTATCGCCCCCTTCGCCATCTGGACCCCAGTACCTTTTGCCCGCCCTAGGTATGATATCATTCCTCCATGCGAGCAATGTCTCCATCTTCCAAAGCAAATCACACGCCCATGATACCCGTCGTATGATGCTACGGCCAGAAGCCCTAGACTGTCCAGCATTAGGGCTTGCTACTACGCGCACGCATGGGAGTGTTCAATTGCATTATTATTATTATTTTTTCTTTAACGCACTGCTCTTTAGAATGTCACATCCCAGAATCATCCTTTCTCACTCGCTCCGCCAGCGCAGGAGTTCTTGATTAAATATAGTAATATGCCCAGTTCCGGCCCGGATTGGCCGAAGAGCAATCGGCCCCAACACGCCCTCACTTACATTCAGGTTTTAGGCATCCGATCTCACAGCCGCGTTCGGGCATCTGTCCACGAGGGCTATCGGTCCGTCGGATAAAGAGTCGCCGAACAACTTCCCGATTCACCCAACCCCGCGGGAGGATGGCAGAGATCTAAGCCATCAAGGAAAGCCCTTACGGCACTCAGCAATCAGTCGGTAGATCAATTGACCGAGCTACTATTCGCATGACTTTGCTAAGAATACCCTTATCTGGGTGCTACGGGAGCTGGATCTGACTACATTAGTCAAGAGAGCCTTTAGACACCCAGCTCGGGCGGTATCCTCCAAAGGGCACTGCGCCAGGATTGCGCTTAAATGTTCGAGTACTGGTATCCTAAATAAACAGTTAGGAAGGCTCTGGACCGTCTGCTTAGCCTACTAGAGCCTAGCTGTGCAAAGGCCGCAAGTTTATACAGTACGGTACTTCGCTCCCCAAAGGAAAAGGTCCACAGGCGCATCTAACAGTTGGCTATGTCCCAGCCTGCGCTTGAAGGGCTAATCTCTTAAATGTGCACAAAAATTTGCCAATGATACCGCAGGCGTCAAACGCCTTTGCCGAGCAATAGCCCCCCTTAAGGCTAGCCGCCCATTTTCTGTGATAGGTTCTTGGATCCTATCAGGATTACTATCAGTCATTTAGTAGTGGTAACCTGGCAGAAAAACGCACAAACAGTGGTCATTTTCTCATTTCTAACTTATGCCTTAGCTTATCTAATTTCGTGTCCATCTGTTCACTCTCGCCACCAAAATAAGCTACCATAGCTAACCAAACTCATACCGCCAGCCCTAGCCCTAGATTCTCGAATATAGAAAAACAATATTCCAGAGAAAACGCAACGCCGTAAATATGATACCCGACATCTTGACATCTTCAACAAATGGAATAGAACAGGGATGCAGAGGGGAAAAAGAAGGGTTTTAGTGTCGGCCGGTCAGTCTAAGCTAGAATCCGATCCAGGATGCGGTCCAGGTCTGCATCTATGACCTCTGACCAAGATAGTTTGACGCCTTGTGGTTGTATGTGCCTTATTGTCAGTCACAGTAGATCACTCACAAAAGTGGGGGGGATCGCGTCGAACGGATGAAATCACCTTTCCTAGACCTATAAGCCCGAGCGCTACTTTGCCTGTATTTCCATCCTTCAGGCTTCTTAAACTTTCGGAAATACTCTGCCTCCGCCTTCTCTGCTGCGCGATCGATCGCCGCCGCCTCGTCTTCTTGTACATATAGATCGCAGCGGTCACACTCGTTACAAGGCGTTCCGGGCACCTGCCGGAAGTGCTGACAAAAATGTTTGTAACTTTCGTTGCCTATCTCCGCTCGACAAACATAGCTGTACTTGCGGATTAGCATGATCCTGTAGTTCGAGCGAAGAGGGTTTTATTGAAACGTGGAGACCTGGGGGACAAACATACCACATGACATAGCCACATGGACAAGTGAGCTTATTACAGCCATCAGATTTCACAAACGAGATATGGCAAGTTGGGCACTATACATCGTTAGCACCCAATCCAAGACAGCTCATTACATCTAATTCATATCTCATAAAAACCAAAGCTGGATAAAAGGCATCAATACCGTTCGTTTGATAGCATCTGCCATTGCCTTTTCTACATATATCCTCACACTATCCTCCTCTTTTTCGTAGCACTTATGGAACGGGGCCCATTCTCTCCCGCATTCCAGACAACTATCTCTACCACATCGAGCATTCCCGCACCTAAAGAAGTTACCTCGTCGTTTCCGCTGGACCCTACCTATTGATTTTTTAATGCGTTCCCTGGAGGAGGTTACCGAGAGGATCCACTGGATGTAGTTCGACGTTTCTCCGGGTAGGAAGGGCGAGCGCAGCGTGAAAATCATTGTAAGGACGAGGATGAGAAAAGCCATCAACGCCAGTGGAACAATGGAGAATAATACTAGAATGGAACCAAGTAAAGCTACTTTGGCACTGCGTTTTATTCGATATTCTTCCAAAGCAACTACTTCTGCATATGCGCAGAATGGACACCTTGCCAAATCCAAACCAGACCTCTCCAAACTTTCCGCCGCAGTTTTGTCCTCGAGTGAGTGTAGAACATCGGGTGGTAGGATAGCCAGTAGTAATTCATGGGGCACGAAAGCTGCGCATGGCGGAGAAGCGGAGCAAGACAAACACCGCACAGAGCATACCTCTCCTAATATGTTTCTTCCCTGTCCGTATAAACCCTCTTGGACACTCCGGAGAAGACACTGGTGGCAGAAGAAATGGCCATCTGAGCACGATGCGATCTCGGTCCACGGATAGTCTCCAAAACAGCACTCGCACTCCACCATCTCTGACGAAGCAGCATGTTCGGCTTCATTTAAGAGCTTTGCCACCTTCAAGTCCTCATCCACCTGTCTGTCCCGGGTAGGCTTGCCCAAAGAAAAAAGCTCATCGTCCAGCTCCTTGCATCCCGTAGCGGTCAGAATTGGCTCTGGAGGCACCCCAGATCGTGCCCCACGAAAGAAATTAGTGACAGAGAATCGCCAGGATTTGCCAGCAATATCCATAAGAGTCAACCGGGAGCGGGCGTAGTCGAAGTTGTTTTCAGCCATTACAGCTTTGATTGTTGAGTGGGCTAAACCTTTGAATTCCTTGTAACTGCTCGGGGTAATAGTCAGCAGGTGCTTGCGATAGAGGTGCTGGTAAAAAAAAAGGGGGGGGGGGAAGAAAGTAGTAAATAGAACAGGAAGTAGATAACTCACAGCACATTCTTCGCAGCAACTATATATGCCTCTGATCTGAACTTCTCCCATGGCTCCACAACTCGGCTTTGAACCCTCCCATCCTTCGATTTTTTTAACAGCGCCTCCGTAATAACATGTAGTCGTGATTCCTCAGAAAAGGTAGAGAGCATATGGCGGAACTCATCAATATCAACGTTCGGAAACAACTCATTCAAAATTTCGATAGCTCGATTAAGAGAGGCTACCCTAGCCTGGTCGGCAGCTTCTTCAGGACCCAGAGAAGTGGATAATGTCTCCCGACCACTGCGTGGACCCTTGCCTTTGGAAGAAGAGAGTAAAGAAAGCATGATACATATCGTGTGTGCAGCAGCGGAGGGAGGGAGCGGAAGAGCAAGGGCCTAAATGGAGAAGAACGTCAGGACGGAAGTCAGAAGAGGAGGCTCCGCGATTTGGCTTGGGATGACGCGGCGGCAAGTTGTAATACTGCCGAATGAGCTATAGGGGAAGAGGGCCCAGGTTTGACTCGGGTGGGCGGTCGAGGGGGGTCAGATCTTTATGACATTTGGCCCAGGATCGCTGTAGGATGTACGGTAATTTAGCTACCGTACCGGTTCGGGTTGTTGCCGGTGTTCGTTTGGTTCGTTTGCAAAACTGGCCATGTGACTTGAGAGAGTCGAGGAAAGCCGGGTAATCAGTGTAGAGCTTTCTGAGGGTTAGGGCGTTGAAGTGGAGAAGATTTGTATGGTATCATACGTAGACTGGTAGGCCAATACCGATACGATAGGAGAAAATACCAACCAATATTGTTTTGGTAACCTATCATTTAAATTGTGCTCCCGCATACCATTGGGAGGCACGACAGGGCGTTGAACTTTACCATGATTCGAGAACGGCTCCGCAGCAGAACTAACGCAACCGAACGATTGGTTGGAGGTGAGGTCATGGAGAAGTGACCGGGTAACCCCCCACAAGTACTCTGCTGGTATCATATGAAATGCCGTATTCTTATTGCTTCCACTTTACCACCCTTCAGCCCCTGCTTGAACCCTATTCAACCAACTCCCACATACCCATCCACCCGCGACTTCTCCAGTCCTCAATATGCGGAAAGGCGTTGGGCTTGGAGCCCTTACCAGAAACACTCAGACCTCACAACAATACGCTTCTCACGGTCAACTGCTTCAAAAATCGCACATCGATGAACTTACGACACAGCTTTCCGTTTTTCAGGCATCCCTCGCTCAGTTCTCCCGAACTCATGCAAAAGACATCCGTTCAAACCCCGCCTTTCGAGCAGAGTTTGCAAGAATGTGCACGGCAATCGGCGTTGACCCCCTCGCCAGCTCGTCAAATAGAGGGGGTAGCTTCTGGGCTGAAATGTTAGGAACTTCGGTCAACGACTTTTATTTCGAGTTGGCTGTGAGAGTTGTGGAAGTTTGCAGAAGAACAAGGCAAGAAAATGGAGGGTTGGTTGCCGTCGCGGAGGTACGGGAACGGATCATGAAGCAGGACGAGAGTATTGGCGGGAGCAGCGATGTCAGTGAAGATGATATCCTCCGAGCCGTTGATGCTCTGAAACCACTCAGCTCGGGCTTTGCTGTGATCGACCTTGGCCGGCGGCAGATGATCAGATCTGTACCCAAAGAGTTGAACACAGATCAGTCCACGGTACTCGAAGCCATCCAGGTACTCGGATTCATAACCCACTCGATGTTGAGAGTCAACCTCGGTTGGGATGGAGCCCGTGTACAGACCGTTATGGATGATCTGTTATCAGATTCTTTGGTCTGGCTTGATGACCAGGCGGATGAAAAGGAGTATTGGGCGCCTAGCTTTTTCAAAAAGCCAAGTTAAACAACTTGTGTTGATAGACCGGTAGTTGAGGATGATTAATTTACACTCATCTTACGAAATGGGCCCAAGGCCAATGACAGATCCCCTAGTGTACTCTATCGAAGGTGTTGATATATTAGATTCTGGTATAATTCTGCGGGCGCGACCCGGAGGTGCCTTTTCTATCCTTGTGGCGATTTTCGTAAAACAGTGTGGTCAAATACGGGAGCTCTGGATCGAGGCCTGAAAGGCAGAGTGAATATCAAGTCTCGGGAGGAAGCATATGTGCGCACATGGTGGATTCAATGAACTCTAAATTCTAGCCCTTTTATACACATCACATGCTGTCTGTCAGTCCTCGCTTTTTATCTCTCAATACGAGGGTACCCTCTGCCCGGTACCGAACTATCCACCCGTTGAAGGATGAAAACAGGCACAATTGGTAAGAATCGTCTAGAATGGCTACCAATCCAATAGGGGTTAGCCGATCTAAGCCCACAGATACATGAGGAATATTGAAGGAACTTTACGTTGTCCGATGCAGGTTTCTCTCGTCCAGTCCAGTAGCTTCCAATCAAGGGCAGTTTCTGTTCATCGAGCAGTAAGCACCCCTGGTCACCAAAAACAGCAAAGAGGGAAGGAATCCCAACCTGCAAGATGTCTCTCTGAACGCGGGGAACTCCTTCAAGGATAAAGAGAACAGTGCCTCCAGCAACAGCTGCGAAACATGCAGCACTAATGCCACTGTTCGATGGAATGTGTCAGCAATGGACAGGGCGAAATAGATATAGATAGGGTGCACGGACATAGGCCGGAGGCTCTTGATTGGGTATCCCATGATGTGGAAGGAAGAAGGCCTCAGTCTATAGCCGCAAGATCAATATCGGTCAACCAATTTTCCCAGCAGGCGGGGTCCTCTAAGAGAGGACAACTCACTTTGGGCCATAGGGAGAAATGTAGCGAACCTGCAGGATAGTCATCAGTGAGCTAATTCTTGAAAGAGAATCATTACAAAGGGATACAGTTGTACGTGCCATTTTGATATTCCTGAAGGCACCGAGGCTATGATTGCGGGGGTAGAAGTGGGTTGTCGCCGAAGTTGGAGGTGAAGGGGGCGGCTGTACGATGAGTTGAAGCATGGAATGCTGAGCAATGATTGTCCAGAAAAGGGATCAAGGCGCTAGGCAGAAAGAGGAAGACAACGGGGTCCAAAAGTGAGCTGTCAAATCCACCACCAACCCAAATATATACTCGAGTAGAGAAAACCTTCAAGTCGCAAGAATTGAACCCTGTGTAGTTGTTGTCGGGCACATATGATACATTTTGCTGGTTTTTAAACAATCGTTTCACTCTAGATTCTGACGAATTCTCTGGGGGGATTGAGAAGTAGATTTAGATAAGAGACCCTTATGCAGACTAGGAGTGGTATCAGTTGGAGTGGTCTACCAATCAAATAAACGCTAATTCGGTGTTTTTTTTCTTCCTCAAATTTTCAGTAGGCCCACGATTCTCCCGACCGCTGACGCCTTGGTCTCACAAGGCGTGCGAAACTATTCCAGTAGCATCATACCGCTACTCTCACGGTGCCCATGCAGTTCCTACACCACCGTATCATACCGGTAGACTACCTGATTCCTTGCCGGTTCAACCTATCGTCCATCCACCCCACGTACGAGTACGGTAGATGCGAAATTTGTCCACTGTAAACTTTGTTTCTTGCTGCTTCAATCCACCCCCTCCCTCCTGTCGAACTCTAGAGTGGAGGCTTGTTTTTCTATCTACCCGTGTACCCTTCAAAGTCGAGAAAAGAAAAGAATTCACGGATACCGGTAATCCACCATTGCTCCACGGTAGGCTTTGTTTAGATCTCATAACCGTGCTATTGGCATCCACTGAGACAAGAAAAGGGAAAAAGAAAAAGAAAAAGAAAAAAAAAAAGAAAGACTATTTTCACTTCCTTTCCTTAGTATTATACTTTTTCCAGCCTATCGTATCCTACCCTATCTTCTCTATCCTATTCCCTGAGAAGTCGATATCGGATTCCTGAAGTGTTCGTCGGCTCCACGTTGCAACTGTTACATCTTTCCCCCCCCACTTGGACTCATAGCCACCAAATCCTCCGATATCCCGTTTTCCCCCGATCTTCGTCTAGACAACCGCCGCGCTAGACCACATACTCCTCTCCTCCGCCTGCCTCTCTCTCGCTACCGTAACCCCTCCACTACCTACCCTACCCTCGCGACTCGGCGTCTTCATTTACTGCACGCACTCCCGAACTTGATACTACCCGCTCTCTCTAAATCAATAACTCAACCAGGAACGGCATCAAGTGAACAGGGCGTATTTCCGGACGTTTAAGCAAGAATAGATAAACAAATACACCGGGAGAGCTAGGAAAAGGAAAGAAGCACGGAAGGAAGGATAGAAGGAAGTCAGACAGTCGAGTTAAGGAGCCATGCCCACCAACAGACCTTTTTTGGCAAATCTGTTGGTAGCGTTCCGAGCACACAGCGCTACGGCGAAGGGTTCTTCCAACAATCCATCATCCTCCTCACCATCATCAAAACCCTCTGCGGGACCGAAGACCCAATCTGCCGCAGCAAGCAGTTCGACGGCTGCCCCTTCGTCAACCGCTGCCATGGCTACCACCGCTGTCCACGCGAATAGCAGTCAACAGCAACAACCTACTAATTTCCCCTCTTCAAGGCAGCGAAGGAGTTCATCAAGTTCAACGGAGGGTTTTGTGGAGCCTCCTTCAGGCGAGAAGTGGTGGATAGGCGGCAGGAATTCCGACGGCCAGGAACGGTTTTATCGATTACAGCCAGTGTATGTTAGCCTCCTTTTCTAGCAAGATATTTAGGACTCACGGGTTTGTTTGACAGGAGGAGGCAGAGATCTTGTGACCGGTTATCGCTGGATCGTTTGTCGATTTAGATATTCTCTTCTACGTTTGTTATTCGACGATGACTACATATCGCCTGGGTTCTGTTTTAGCAGTATTCGATGCCTCTAGGGTTCGTCGGCTATAACAAGGACTGGCACGAGATCCACGGCAAGCATAGGTATGCGAGGGGTCGTGTTGCTTTTGCGTTGCTGGCTACGTTTTTTCCTCCCGCTTTCGTCACTTCTTCTCTTGACCTTTTGGTCTTTGTCTATAACTCTTGGTATTCTGTTGTACTTTGGTTTTTTTTTTTTATCATTATTATTCCTGTTTGAGCGCTCTCATTACCGGCATGTTGGGAACTAGGTTGGGTGCACAGAAGAGATTTGGGTTGGGATATACTTGAACTTCATCTGATAAGGTCTTGAGATTGTTATGATGAGTTAGATAAACTCACAAAGCAATATATTTCATAAGGCCTGATTTTTTGGGCCCGCGGAATCGTCGGAACATCAATAGAGGACAGCAGTCACTTATTATAGTATGATGCACACATCGAGCGCCTGAAGAAATTTCCCCAGCCTCTTTTTGGTTTTCATCCTTACGCTATCGTACTCACAAACAACCAAAAGTTAAAAATAAGACAAAATAAAATAAAGTAAAAGAATCGGAGGCCAATCTGAAAGGTGCCTATGGAGGCTGTGATGATTATAATACGGTGGAGGGCTTGGAGCGGGGGAAGGCTCTTGCAATACGGTAATGACGGTGGTATGAGGTGTTTCCCCACTTTTGAGAGTGAGTGTAGGCTGCAATCCGTTTTTTGTGAGCTAGCAGGAGAGATTCTTGGTGATGTCTTTCCGGGAAGAACCCGCTTGGGAAGCTATGGGTCATTCCGTATGCGATACGAAGGGGAGAAAGGAAATGTAGATATTATATAAGATTGGAAATTGGAATCCTGAGTAATGGAGATCGTCAAGAGTGCTTGTAGGTAAATCGAGCTTCATGGCTGATTTTTTTTTCACCAACTGGTAAACCAATGGATAGAAGAATGACTGCGCGACCCATTCACGCGTTGTTCCTTGCCATTGTCTTGCATATTATAGCATGATACCGCTATTTGCAGCATCGGGATTGTTGTGCAGTACATTACCGTCAGTTTCGGTATGGGGAATGGGGGGGGGGGGGG
>QLOI01002509.1:0-41206 GCA_003313605.1 Tuber umbilicatum | reverse complement strand
CGATCACTCATCTGGCTCTGACTGTTCTATCAGAAAAGGGAACAGTTGGGGAGATGAAGTGAAACTTGAACCAAGCAGCGATGAAGAACTCAGCCATGCAGTCCTTCACTGGATGGCATGTCATGATGAATCATGTACCATTCATGAAGAAGAGAAACTCATGGACCGCGATATCATACCTGGAGTTACTATCAAAACAGCGCTAGATAATACGGCTCTTGTTCAACAACCGAGACTTGACATGGGCGGAATAAAAAGATGACTAGCAACGGCTTTGGGATGCTCTGCCATCGACTTCACAAACTGTGAAGAGGATGATTGTCTGGTACACCATTCAGGGTACAATGTCAAACGATCCCTCTACTACCGATTTTCACAAGTATCCGGATGCCTTGGCGCCAAGATATTTTGCCAGAATCGAGAATGTGCCGGCGATGATAATATTTAAACTATTAACTATCCATGAAATTTATTCCCCCCTTTTTGGCTAATACATTGAGCTAGAATATTAGGTAGTTTAGATACTTCCCTATTAATTTCCTCTATCGTGATCCTTTCCCATTCTTGCTTCAAAATTAATTTCATTTCCCCAGCTGTAGTTACTCTTTCAACACCTCTCCGGGTTTGAATCCTAGACTTCATTATGTTCCATAAGTGCTCTATCGGGTTTAAATCAGGTGAATTAGGTGGCCAATCAACCTTATTAATCCCCTCCTTCGTTCTCTCGTAGTTGGTGAAGTCCGAATCATGTGCCGGAGCGTTGTCTTCCATTAAGAGAAAGTCAGGGCGCACCAATTTTCGCGTATGACATGTGGGCCACAACAGTGGACGAGCAAGGTCAGTCACATACCGCCATGAGTCTATACCCTTTGAATCCCCCCTCTTTAGCTTCTTAATCTTATACTTCTTACCTCGCCATGACTGAGTGGTTTTTGTCTTAACACCAGTAAAAGAAGCAAGAAGACGGGCTTCACGAGCATTGGCCAATTCTCCTCTCCGTAATTCCTTCCACTCCTCTGTTGCTCGCCATGCAGTATTTAGGCGAGACTCTTCTTCCCCACAGTTTTCATTATAGCTCAAGATCTTGCTTGCCGCAGTCATCTTTTCCTCCTCAGTTTCACTCTCCCATACTCAAAATAGACCTTTCCATCCATAGGATATCATTCCCCAGCACATAATTGAGGCACCTTGCTTCTTCATTGCCCCTATGCAGTCATCCGCCCACCGCTCACTTTTTTCCCTCCAAACCAAGCATGGTCCATAGAGACCCCCGATCTTTATTGACATCTCATCCGTAAACGCGTAATCGGCCCACTGTTCTGCCGGCCGCCACCCAGCCTGTGGTTCACAGTATTCTTTTTTATAGTTAGTATTACTTGTACTGTACTCGAGTATCCTATTAATTTGAAGAAGAGTAACTTGTCCCTGAACGTCTGAGTTTCACCTCCAAGCACCTGTTTGGCAACGACCGTGCGGTCATATTGCCCTCCACAAAGTTACTTTGCCGGAAGATTTTTATATGGTAAATTGTTGCAAAATGGAACACTTAACCCGCCTTCCATTCCCACCAAACAGCTCCAAAGTAACTTCTCACCTTCCTCTCGAGGTAGAAAACTCAAACGTCCTGAGATTTGTTGCTCTTATTCAAATTAATATTATACATGGGATTTAGTTACTTACCAAGGGCTTTTTTTGGTTTTCCTTATTCAAAATAAATTTGAATACCTCCGGGTATGCCCCAATTCGCCTCTCCTTTAAGGCCCGATAAACCGTTGTGTTGCTCACATGTGACAAGCCGGCCTCACGCCGAATATCACACAAAGTCATTCTCCGTGTGACGAAGTCCTTCTTTACAAGCCTGACCAGCTTATTCTTATCACCTTCACTCAAGGAGGGAGGCCGGCCACTCCGAGGATCTGAATCCAGAACCGAAGCACAAATTAATTCCGTTAAGGTAAATTCCTTGTCGGATATGGCGGTGCTTGCCGGGGCCGGAACAGATGTCCGAGCAGGGGTGCTTGTAGGTGGAAGAAGAGTAAGCACATGGGCCTGAGGTATGGTACACAGAGGTGCTGTAACCGGTAGAGCTGTGGGCAGCAGAGTAGTAGCCGAAGGCCTGATGGACAGAGGAGGAGGAGGGGCAGCCGGAAGAAGAGTGGTGGATTCCGGTATGGTGGCAGCGAGTCGGGCACTTCTTGCATTTGCTAAGGCATGCCGCCAGATATCCGAGGCGGTGGAAGTAGAAACACCAGTGATATCTTCAATCTTCTTAAATGTCATCGGAATATCCAGACACCTTAGGGTGACTATAGCTGCCTGGCGCCGTGGGGTGATTTCCTTTCCTATTTAGTTATTAGCATAAGCTCCAGGTGCTAACACAGTAGCATTCTCAATATTTCTTTACCTTTCTTAACAATAGCACGCGCCATCCTGGAAACCTTCTCACTGTCGTACTAGTATAACAAATAGGCGTGGTGTTGTGGAACGTAAGGAACTTGAATAGTGGGGATGCGGGAAACCTCAACCTGGCTTCTTGGGGATATCTTGGCGCCGGGCAAAAATATCTTGGCGCCAAGGCATCCGGATACTTGTGAAAATCGGTAGTATTCAGCAGCAGCTACAACTGAACAACGACCTATACCTGTGATATCCCCTCCTACCCTCAGACAAGAAAGTAGACGCCTATATGAAGTATTCGATGAGGACGAAGCAGAAACGGAAATATCACGCTTTGACCTGGTCGAAGATGAAAGGGATATCACCCAGGTAGTGGCAGAGATGATTGGTCACTGGAGAAGGCAGATGATAGAAGAATACAGAAAGGATGGGCTTTACAAGCTCTATACCGAAACCCAAAAGACAGCAGGAAGGAATCGGTTTCCTCATTATAAGATACGAGATGGATTGCTATTTGCTACCACAAGATACGGGCTTGATTGCCTGTACATTCCACACGGGCACGGAGTGAATGGATCAACGCTCTGGGAACTGGTCATTGCAGAAATCCATGGAAAGGGACATCATAGCGCTGAACGAAACCTTCGCTACGCCACAGAATACTTGTTCTGGCCTGAAATGCGAAAGGACTTCCGCGATTACGTCTGCCAATGTGAACTTTGTCAAAGGAATAAGGAACGCAACTCACGACCTGAGGGAGACGCCCAGGAGATGCCGGTACCCTGCGAAATCTTTACCTCTTATGCTATCGATTTTGCGGGATCTTTCAACAAGTCTGGAAACAATAAATATGATATGGTTCTTGTTGTTGTTGACCGAGCTGTCGGATTTACCTGGTTTATTCCAACGCACTCCAATACCCAGGCAGAGGAAACCTTAATCCTACTTCAACACCATGTCTTTACACCTCACGGGGTACCAACATCTATCGTTAGTGATGCTGGCCCTAAATTCACATCACGATTCTGGTCCCAGAGTATGTGGTCAATGGGAATAGAACATATTAAGGCAACGCCCGGCCATCATGAAACAAATGGTCAAGTGGAAAAGAAGATCAGACAACTCAAAACGGCACTCCGGAACGTGGTCAACAAGCGACAGAATAATTAGAAATTAGCATTACCAGAACTGGCAGCCTACGAGAATGCAGGACACTCTAGCGTCTTGAATATGTCTCCTTACAAAGCGGTATATGGACGAGACTATCCTTTGCTAGCAACTATCAGAGTCCGGAATACAATGGTCCCCGCCTCTGACGATTACCTAAATCGTCACCAAGAACTTAGAAATACGGCATATCAAGCGATCAAAGCAGTAAGATTCCGGAGCACCAGAGTAGCGGCAAAAAGAAGAAAGACCCATAAACCAATTCCGGTTGGAGGACGACTGATGGTCTTCGGGGATCAGTTTGCAACGGAGTCTGGAAGGAGCAAGAAGCTAGAACCTCGCTGGCGAGGACCATTTGAGGTACTAGAATACGACGAGCATACACAGAATTACACTGTGAAAATGGATGCAAAAATATACCGACGCAAGGAGGCAGTTTTCCACTGCTCAGTGGTTAAGAGATTCGAAGAGAATGACGATAATCGATTCCCAGGAAGAACCTATGCAAAACCAGCACCTATCTTGATCGAAGAAATCCGGGAATGGGAAGTGGAGGAGGTGCTAGATCACCGCCAGCGTTATGGAATTGATCAGTTCCTAGTGAAATGGAAAGGCTACCCTAGCTCGGAGAACAGCTGGGAACCGGTGGATGGATTAGAGAATGCAATGGAGTTGGTACAGGCTTGGTGGACGGACAACTGTCCAGGAGACGAATTCCCGATCATCGTTGGCTTTACCGATACCGCATTCATGCCCACGATCCCGGACAGAGGAGAATTCAATAACGCTTGTAGTATTGATAGCGGGTTTTGGGAACCCTACTTTGAGAGCGATTATGACGACTCTGGGATATCTGATGATGATGGAGAACAGATTCGCTCTTGGATGTGAAGGGGATTGATTATTTGTTTTTGTGGTATGAAATTGTGATTTTGTTTTGGGGATGTAACCGTCATAGGTTACTATTGTTTTAAGGCCTACAGATTGTTTTAAGGCCTACAGATTGTTAAGGCAAAGGACCAGGCTAACGGGCCTGGTGAGGTATTTGTTTTATGTTAATTGTTTAAGGCATCGATTGATGCCTTGTTATTTGATTTTGTTATAAGGCTACTGGATAGCCGTTAAAGTATTTAAAGACTGCGATCCTCAAGGACTTAGAGGAGCAGACATCGACTGAGATAGTTCAAATATACTTAGTTGAGCAGTTACTTCAGTTCAGTTCGCAATTCCCCAACAGCTTGCAAGTCCGGGACTTTGGCAAAGCTGGCGATATAGTAATTGATACCTACCGCTCCACACTCTATCGAAGCCTCCGTTAGCTATATCTCACTTAAAGTCCCGCTCTTTGGGATCTGAGTATAGCTATCGTTAACCCACACCGCAGCGCTCCCTAACCAGTGTTCTTATAACACTAGGGGACGCGTTACAGATTACGCTACATGTAATTTAGCACTACTCGTAAGATGAAAGACTTTGACAGATAAACAGTAGGAAGGATTTCAAACTTTAGGGATAGTCCAAAGTGACAGTATAGAAATTGGATTAATAGTAGAGGAGATTGTGGGAATGGAAGGCCTTGGAGGGGTATCAGGTATAGTAGAAAGTGGGGAGGAAGAGAGGTCCGGCTTTTGAGGATAAAAAGTAATTGAGGGCAATGTGGCTGAGGAACCTGGTACCAGGGAAGGTGGTACTGCAAGCATCCCCCGGACTGATGGAAACTCAGAGTCGGAAGTTGACCCAGAAAGTGAAGGTGAACGAGTTACTTGTCCTACAATATCATCTGTTGATGTGGTACAAAGAGGAGGTGAAGAATCCATTTGTGAAGAGAAATAGAAGTGAGATAGAGGTATAGGAGAAGCGGGATCAGAAGTGTGAGTTGAAGAGTGTTCACAATCGGATGGTTCAACACTAAGAGTGCGGAACTGGTCCAAAATTGGTGACTGAGGGCTGATATGATCTTTATTAATAAATTCGAAAATAATAGTTACTTTATCCTTAGAAGAGAGGAACCATTTCTGCAAGACAGGACGTAAGGTTCCTGGGTTCTGGACCTCACGTGGGAGCCAGATGGGAGTTTTTAACTGCTTGTTCCACTGGTGAGTAATATAATAATCACGCATTAGTGGCTTTCGTCCAAAGTACTCCTTTGAATACAGTCGATACCAGTGCTTCCATGGAGTTGTTTCTTCTAAGACACGGAAGCGTAGAAAGTCTGCCCATTCCAGACTCGTATTAGATACTGGGCATTGTATCGCTTCATCTAGAACACTAGTAGTCAGATGCCATATCTGTTCACCAATTAATTCAAAGCCCTTGAATCTGATCGCTGGTCATTGGGATTCAATATTGTTATGATAATGGCCTGGGCCACAAACAATTTGCAATTGCCATTGAGCAATTGAGGTGTGTTCAACCTCTAAGAGAGAGGGTCTCGATTTTCCCGCAACGGAATGTGAACTACTGGTTGAGGGTAAGAAGTAATTGGGATTAGTGGAAGGGAGGGCAGGAATGGTAATCCTGTATGGAGGTTCAGCAGCCGGCTTTCCATGTTTTCTCAAAGGTAGCCGTGCACGTTCTACAATGCCCGCATTTTCCTGCAAGCTGGGAAAACGATTGAAATATTCTGCAGAACCCACAGTTAATGAAGGAAATGACATTTTCTATACCTAGTTAGAGAAGTTTTCATGTACAAGGAGAAGGATTAAATACAGAGGGCAGAGGCGGAAGACCATGAATGGTGGTTTCGGTAGAAAGTGTTTCTGGGCCTGGTGGAAGATCATAGTCACTATATAATCTTGATATATTTGATGACATTGATTGTTGCCAGACCTGTGCTTGTAAAGGGTTACAGTCATGGTTTGTAGAGACAGTAGACAATAAGGACGTCCTAGAAGATTGGGTAGATGGTATTGGTAAAGTACCATTAGGAAAAGGGGCCAGATTCCAGCACTCGCAATACCGACATAATGGCCGTCCATCCTGATGCTTGTGATTGATCATATAGTGTGCTGGACATTCCCATCAGTTTGTAGGCTGAGGTCCATGGGGGACTGTTGTTGAATAGTTAGCATAACTGGGAGTTCAACTCAGTGCGATTCAGACCTTCAGAGTGAGTTGAGTCCATGATTACCCAAGTTAATTCTTTCTCAATATATTGTAATCACACAGGCAATTGAGAGAGATTCTGCTGAAGAAGTGATTCGTGAGAGAAGGTACTGGCAAACTAGCTAAAACTTGAAGAGTAAAAGTATGCACAAATAATAACTGGAAAGTATTCTCCGAGTGCCTTGACCACTGCTATTAAAGGAAAAAGACCTCCGCCCATGTAATTCAAAAGAGTACCGAGTCACAACTAGCTCTATACACATCAGGAACCACAATTGATTACGTCTTTACAGCATCTACGGTGCTTCATAATATCCCATTTATCAAACCAAGCCAATGGAGAACTACAAAGAGCTTATCTGGTTCTGGTACATGTTTGAAAACCGTACTGTACCAGCAACATATGAGCTACTTCATGCACATATTGTACAAAATAACAGCCAGCACATCAACCAGGAAAGTATAAATTCTTTCCGGATAAGCGGGAATCAGGCATTCCTGTATAGGGTACTTGATTAATTGAATATAGAATTACAGATTCAACTGCCAATTAAACTAAGTGTACGGTCACTAGAGTGAAGCCTGCATGCATGGAAATTTTCCAAGCGTGGTCAACCTGCTCCAAATAACCCTCAACTGATCCAACGACTTTGGGTTCTTTTCTATGATATGGGTCTAAATAATAAAGAAATGCTAGGATTTCTCGGTAGAGAAGAATATACAATAAGTTCAAGGATGTAGGTAATATGCTGATAGACTGCCATCCTGTTTCTTCTCTTTAGCAATTTTGAGATTTTAATCTTAGGTCCTACAGGTTAGGACGTATTCGCTTGGTATCAGGGATGAGACGTCGCTTTAATGGGACCAATTTTGACTCTCATAATGCAGCTATCCGTATTATGCTAGAAAGCCTTCTCACTAGCGGTCACACTATGCTATACGGTAGACAATATACCTATCAGTGCATTAAGCAGGCCAGAATGCCAGTTGTACGGGATCGTATGTTCAAGATTCTCAAAGATATTGATCCTGCAGGAGTTGCTAGTCGGCGCTTGCATCTTACTACACAACCCCGTAGTGTCTTCAGTGTTCCTGGGCCCAACTATATCTGGTCTATTGATGGCCATCATAAACTAAGCATGTATGGTATCGAGATATATGCCGGAATTGATGCTTTTTCTAGGTATGTGATTTAAAGCTAGTACTACTATGTTGCAGGATTGGCCTACTGCAGGAAGCACTATACACAATTGGGTATGAATATATCTTAGAATTCACACTAGGATAACTAGTTTTCATTAGCGTCTAGAACGGCTGCTAATTCCGTCTAATCAGTTCCCCTTGTGCTCAATGAAAATCTATTTATGTATTTATAGACTGATTTTCAAGTTAAATGTTCCATAGGTATATTCCTTGGATCTATGTGGGAATTTCTACACATACCGGTGTCTCCTGCCTAAGGCAATACCTGCAGGTTGTAGCAAGTACCAAGCTATTACCACACTCAATTCGCTCAGATAGAGGCACCGAAACTATGATGATGGCTAGCGCTCACTGGCGGCTACATCAAGCAATTTGTCCTACCCAGCCTTTCAAAGATATCTGGTGGTATGGTATTTCCACTTTGAACCAACGCATTGAGGCATGGTGGCAGCATATGAGCCGGAGCCAAACACCGGCCTGGAAGGTATAAATTACCTAGTATTTGTCTATCTACTCAAATAGTTCTCTTATTCTCTAATATTGAACTCTCTAATTAGTAATATTTCGATGAGCTGTGAAGTAATGGACTCTATTCAAATTCAGAACCTGACCGCATAGCATTACTTTATGTCTACTTTCCCCTTTTGCGAGATGAAATTTACAACTTCGTTCACTTATGGAATAATCATAGGATACGCTCGCAGAAGAAGCAGAGACCTAATTTACCAACTAGAAAGCCTTTAGTTCTCTACTTTACACCACCTCCTGGTGTTGAAGATTATGGAGTTTTACCTGACCATAATACACTTAGTATGCTCGAGGAAGAAGTAAGCATTTGGGGTAAGTAAATCAGTTCAATTTCATCCCCTAATACTATTATTACATTTATACAGGATTATGGGATTCTGATATCCTTCTCTTAATACTTCTGCTCTTTGCCCAATTATTAAGTGTTCTTGTATATGCTTACTTGATTATCCTGTAGATCCCAATGAGTACTTACCAGCTATAACTCAAGATTGATCTATGAGGCGCCTTTGTAACCTGTCTGGGCCGAGGCTCAGTCAGGTGTTCGATAGGGTTCTCGGTAGGCGGCCAAGGTACATGGGAGTAGCTATGCGGAGTGCCTAACGGAGGCTTCGAGGTGGTTGTAAACTAGATAGGGTCTTTAAGGTCGCAATAAAGAAGTAACTGTTCAACCAAGTATATTCTGAATACTATCTGTCGAAGTCTGCCTTTCCACAGCCAGACTTGCTCGGTGTTTAAATACATGTTTTCCTGCTCGTTGAACACCAACTAAACTAAGTATCAAACGATACTTAAAACAACAAGTAAAACAAACTAAGTATCAAATGATACTTAAAACAACAAGTAAAACAAACTAAATATCAAACGATACTTAAAACAACAAGTAAAACAAACTAAATCTAACCAAGTACCCGTACCGGTTACAGCCTTACCCAAATTGATTCCGGGTTGAATAATTTCCAACTACAAGATATGCGGCCGGATGGTACTCCTAAACATATTTACATCTACCTCCAGCTCTGGTCTATCCTCTATGGAGAAGTCTTTGATCGTGGATTTCAGCTACCATGCTGCCATCCTCCTGAGGGCGGATATCATTGGATGCCCCCCATCGCTGACTACCTCTCCACGGTTCCCACCTTATCTATTGTAGATGAAGATGAGACTGAAACTAAGGTTTTTTAAAAGTATTTTCTTTGAAATGGAGGCTAGTTTGATTCTTTCATTCTCATTTGTAACTCGCTTCTGCTGCCTCACTTAGTTTTTTCTGTATTCTATCTATATACGCCTTCTTTCTTTCTTTCTAATATTTCACCCTTGTCATGGTTGAGTGACTTTTGAGTTTTCAAATTTAAATTTTTATGATTTAGTGTTGTGGCGGTTGCGGTCGCTAACCGTGCCAAGGTTCCTACTGATTGGGTAACTGTGCGCAGTTGCAAATTTGGCGGCACGTCTACGACGTGGCCTACAGCGTAACGCCAGATTCACTGTAACACCAGATTTTCCATTAACACTAACAAACAAAACAATTTCTCCCAACTCAACTCTTCTAAAATGAGCGAGCACAACAAGGAGATTGAAGCTAGGATTGAGCTTGCCCTTCAGAAGCTCCTGGAAAGTGAGAAACCAAATGTCGCAGCTACGGCACGTGAATTTGGAGTTCCAGAGGCACAGCTCCACGGGAGATTAAACAGACGTCAAGCAAGAACTGAACGACTTCCAGTCAATTGAAGGCTCACCGATGATGAGGAAATTGTGGTTGGGCTATACCTACGACGCCTCGATGAGATTAGAACTTCCGCACGGCTTTCTATGATCACGAATTGTGCAAACAGTATTCTCCGCCGAAATCCTACGAGTATCGAGCCTGGCTCTCCTCCACTAACTGTTAGCTCTGCTTGGACAGGTCACCTTCTCGAATGACATCCAGAGTTTCATGTTAGGAAACAGAAGACATTGGATCAAGAGAGGAAGGGCGCCCACAATCCCACGGACATCTTGGATTGGTTCCAGCGCTTCAAAGCTGTCTTTGAAGATAAGAGTATTCAAAAAGAAGATGTTTACAACTTCGTTGAGACAGGTTTCCACATTGGGATCGGGAGAGATCAGTGGATAGTAAATCTTAACCCCGATCGCCAATCTTATTTAGCGAGTTCAACTAGCCGTGAGCTTATTACCTCTTATGAGGTTATTAGCGGCGATGGTTTTGTTTTACCACTGATAGTGATACTTCCAGGTATCTTGCACATGGAGGATTGGGCCACCAAAACCGATAACGAAGATGATGTTTTGATCTCTGTATCTGATACGGGCTATTCAAACAATGTACTTTGTTTAGAATGGCTACACCACTTCAAGAGATTTTCTGCACAATGCCAAGTTGGAGATTACCAGCTTCTTCTTCTTGATGGCCATGGCTGCCACTGTACTAGGGAATTTATTTTCTTCTGTGATGAGAAGAAAATCATCCCCTTCTGCTTGCCTCCTCATACAATACACCTGCTTCAACCTCTCGATGTTGTGGTGTTTCAACCTTTAAAACACTATCATGCGGAGGCAATTGATAGAGCAACATGTACAGGATGTTCAGACTTCAACAAAATCGAGTTTCTCTCCGCCTTCTCCTCTATCAGAGCACAAGCCTTCAAGCAAACAACAATTACATCCGCCTTTCGGAAAACTGGTCTAATTCCCTATGACCCTGACATTGTTTTATCTCGTCTCCAAGAATACCGCACAAATACCACTTACAACACCTAACCAGTTACTCCACCACCAACGCTGCGCCCTGCTCTTTCAACTCCATATACTATGCGATCTCTGAAGCGACAGGCATGCTACTTAGAGGATGCTGATCTGGTATCTCCTACATTTAAGAGCAATTTGGCGCACTATCTTAAGGGTAGTCTTGCACAGGCACAGACTGGGGCTCTTGCATCAGAAGAGTTGGGAAATACACAAGTGGCAGAACAAGCTCGAGCAACTGGTCAAAATCGTTCATGACGCTTTGTTTAAAAAGGAGTTGTCCTTTATGCACATCGAGCACTGGCAATTGTACGTAAAAAGGAGGAAGATGACGTGCAGAAAAAGCTTGAGCAGGCAGAGAGACAGCTTGAACGGGTGAAAAACGATGCCATTCGTGACCGAAAAAAAGAAGTGGAAGCCTATCTTACAGCAGCTTAAAAGGTTTACTAGGGGTCGAAGAGCAAAGGAGAGGCAGATCGAGAGACGTTGTTGAGATATTGTATTTTAAATCTGGTAGTTTCATAAAATCTGGTGTTACGGTGAATCTGGCGTTACGCTTTGCAACTGCGCGCAGTTACACAATCGGTGGGAACCTTGGCACGGTTATAGGCCGCCGTACTCGAGTCTCAAACAATTGGCAAGGCTACCATAATTGTGATATTTTAAGCTTGCATCCGAGAGTAACGGGGAAGACTCGCATGAAAAATTTATTCGTGCTACACAGATCCTGGGGCCGCCTGATACGTAGCATGCAAATTTCAGCTTTGAAAATACGTGCGAACGGTATCGCGGTGTGCTTTGCTATCGTTTTCGCCCCACTTCCTTCTTCCCCCTAACCTTTCCTCGTCCTAGAAATCGTCAGACAGCACTACAGCGAACCGAAGCGTTCACAAAACACATCACGGCACCACAAAGAACAAATATGCAATCGTTTGGTTCCGGCAATATCAACTGCGGGATCGTAACTAATAGCCACAACGTTATCACTGTGAACAAAACAGACGACGAAGACAGCCAGATTAAGCAGTGGCTTTCGCCACTAGAGCCTCAGCACAGACATCGAAGTGTACAAACTAGCCGACTAAATGGTATAAGAAGTTGGCTTCTGGAAAGGAACGATTTTCGGAGGTGGAGTGGTAGCCAAGGGGTACCGGATCAGCCTGTTTTATTCTGCTGCGGCGATCCGGGCGTGGGGGAGGCGCGCATCGGGTTTGTGGGGGGGCTCTTTCAGAAAAGTGGATGTCTCTGACGCCCGGCAATATTGGCTCCCTGGTAATCGACTGGTTATGCGATCAAGTTCATTATCGAGATGTTGCGGTCGCAGGCTTGTACTGTGATTACCTTGCGCAGGAGGAGCAGTCAACGGCGAACATGTTGGGCACGATCCTCAAGCAGCTCTTAGAGAGGGATAGAATCCCGGAGCCCGTGCGACGTGCTTTCCGCAGGGGGAAATTAGGGTTTGGCGGACGGGCTGTGCAACTTTCAGACTTGGTAGAAATGCTGAAGGCGACGATTGCATCGCTACCGGAAGTGTTCATCTGTATTGATGCCCTGGATGAATGTCTTCCAAACAGTCGACGAGATTTTCTTGAGTCAATGCAAGACATTGTGAAGGCTTTGCCTACCACCCGAGTATTCCTTACCGGGAGACCTCACATTCAGGACGAGATTAAGAAACATTTTACCAAGGCAATTATGATACCCATCATTCCTACCATCGAGGATATTAGGAGATATCTGGAGATGAGATTAGACAAAGATACCACATCCGGAGCAATGGACGACAGTTTGAGGGCCGAGATCATGAGTGTAATTCCGAGAACCATTTCCCGAATGTGTGTGGGAGCAGCCACTTTAAACATCCCAAACCTAGTTGAATATTTACTAACAACGGAATATAGATTTCTTCTTGTTTCACTGAACATTGGCGCGGTCCTGGCGGAGCCCACGATTCACAAGAGAAGGAAAATGCTTGACAAGATGGTGAAAGGGAATGGTCTTCGAGATGCGTACTCGGCAACCCTTGTACGGCTGAAAGCACAGGGGAGCAGGTCTGAACTCGGCATGGAGGTGCTGATGTGGATGTCACATGCGGAGCGACCCTTACGCGCGAACGAGTTATGCCATGCCATAGGGGTAGAAATAGGGTCTACCGACCTGAATTTCCAGAACGTTCCTGCGATAGAAACTCTGCTGGGATGCACTTTGGGGCTTGTAACGCTTGAGGCGTCCTCTCACACCCTCCGTCTTGTCCACTACAGTTTGGAGGAGTATCTATCAAATAACGCCGACCTGTTCCACAGCCCTCACCCGACGATTGCCCAGGTTTGCTTAACATACCTCAATTTTCAGTGTATCAGGGGCCTTTCACCTCCCATCCTTGATTTCTCCTTGCCAACAATACAATTTCTTGAATATGCCTCTTGTTACTGGGGAGCACATGCTAAAAGAGAAACCACGGAAGATGTGAACACGCTGGCATTGAGACTTTTGGCTGGGTATGATAAACATGTATCCTCTACGATGTACTTATACTATTGCGAGGACAACTGGGACTGTGCGCTCCAGCAGTCCAGTTCCAAAGGGTTTACAGGGCTTCGCTGCGTCGCACATCTTGGGATCACGATGATAACAATTCCTTTATTGGAGGCCAAAAAATGGGATCTCAATGCAACTGACGCGGCGGGTAATACGGCAATTATGTGGGCTGTTAAAAAACAACATGAGGAAATCGTGAAAATACTTTTGGAACAGGAGGATATCGATCCCGACACTGCGGACGAGCAGGGTGGAACGCCTCTCTCGTGGGCAGCTACAGGTGGGAATAAGGGCATTGTAAAAATGCTTTTGGAACGGGGAGATGTCTCTCCCGACAGCTTGGATAAAGATGGACGAACACCTCTCTCGTGGGCGGCTGAAGGTGGGAATGAGGGCATCGTGAAAATGCTTTTGGAACGGGGAGATGTCGCTCCCGACAGCTTAGATAAAGATAAACGAACACCTCTCTCGTGGGCAGCTCAAGGTGGGAATGAGGACATCGTGAAAACGCTTTTGGAGCAGGAGGATATCACTCCCGACAGTGTGGATAAAGATGGACGAACACCTCTCTGGTGGGCAGCTGGATGTGGGAGTATGGGTGTTGTGAGATTGTTTTTGGAGCGTGGGGATGTCACTCCTGACCGCGCGGATAATGATGGGCGAACACCTCTCTCGTGGGCAGCTGAAGGTGGGAATGAGGACATCGTGAAAATGCTTTTGGAACGGGGAGATGTCACTCCCGACAGTGTGGATAAAGATGGTCGTACACCTCTCTCGTGGGCAGCTGAATCTGGCCACACCCGGGTAGTGGAAACGCTCCTAGAGCACCCTGGTGTCAACCAGGATATCACAGACTTCAGCGGCCGAACACCACTTGCATGGGCTTCCGAGAAGCAACACGAAAGTGTTATAAAGCTGCTATTGGAAAATCGGGGCTCTGATACTCAACTGGCGAGTGACAATAACTTTCTAGATCATTTCCCAGCCCAGCCCTCCGGGTTGTCTGAGCGCCCTCGCAAAAGGATTCGGAAATCTTGAAACCCACCGCACAAGTTCCCCATCCGACAAAAACCCCCGGTTCACTCCTGTTAGGTATTTTCTTGTTTGCTTTGCATGTATTGCTTCTTTCGTCTTGGCTCTATATCTACCAATCTTTGTGTATCATATTATCTCCTTTTATTTTTAAGAGCAGTATAAAACTCGGTACCCACACCATGTTAACCATTGCACAACGAATATGAGTAAAATGGAAAAAATTATGAGAACCATTGCTTAGTATTTTATGGTTTTATTTTCATTTTTTTTTTCTCCACCTCTTTCTTTCCCCCTTTCGTGGACATAGTGCACATTCATCCCCCCCACTTTGTTATATGATATTTAAAGAGAGCCGACTTTATACATAGCCGTTCTATCTTACGGCAATTCGTGTTTATAGAGTATAAATTAAAGGTTACTATTATTCTTGTTTCCTTATCATTCTCCCGTTTTTTTGGTTCCTAGTCTATATTCTTCACGCTTCGAAAAAAGATCTTATTCCAGGGTGCAGTGGTATTTCATGCACGCTTTCCCCATTTTCTGTATATCGATTTTTCCGGCCAGAATCAACCCTAGTAGCCGTTAAGACTTGTTGATTCTGGAGGATACGTGAGTCTTGTGGATTATTTGGGAGTATGCTGGATGGGTATTGGGCTTTAGTGATTTGCGAAGAAGAGTCTCTAAACATGTCTTGTCTTTGCTACCACGGGAGTGTGCGGAGGAATGTGGGGTCTGCCTTCAGAAGCGGAGATAGGTGTGGTGATCAGCGGAAGGGTCAGGATGCTCTGTTTATGTTTTACTTGTACACCTGTCTCGACCATTAGTTTAGTTCAGTGAGAGAAGTTTGGGAAGAAGTTGCGGACAAGCTAGAGAGCGAAGTAATACTACTCGTGCACAATTCAAGTATCCTCATATTGCGTTCACTCCATTGCTAAGATATTGTGTTGCTACCCCAGTCATCAGCAGTTCGGTAGAGTTTAGAGCGGCTCGTAATTAGAATACAGTTGAACAATCCGCCTCTCACCCAAGAGCACTTCCAAAGTAAGCTATAAGAATCAGGCTGCTAACAGCTCACCGCCAGGCCCAAGCTCCAGTCAGCTTCCTTCACGATACACACTTCGCAACACAAAACACCAAAACACATCCTACGTAGAATATAAATCCGCAGACAGCGGTTAAGAGCACAGACACTAGTAAGCCGAAGCCGGAGATTCCCTAGGTTCTTCGGAAACCCCGGTCACATTTTCCATTATTATTTTTAACAAAGGTTCCAAGTACTCTACAAAACCACTCAAAGTGAGCTCTTATAATATACACGCCAAACGCCAGAATCCAACACGGCACGTCGCACACCACCACACACCGCAAGCTTCCAATCAAGGGAAAAGAGATGCTATAGCTTCCAACTTCATTATTTGATTGTGCAAGAGGTTTTGTGTGGCTATGGGATTCACTGTCTAACTTAGAATAGAGGTGAAGTTATAGATGGTGTGCTCTTCTGGCCAAGCCCTTTTTTACAAGGACGGGCAATGGACCCCTTACATCCTAGTGATCTTATTAGGCATTGCTGTAGTACCGTATTGCCCCAAGTATTGGGTGTCATAAGAGTAGCGAAGTAGTGCGAGTGATATTCAGTGATCCGGGGGTGCATTGTGTTCATTGGTGGATGGAGCGCTGGATCATCGCTCTTGGAGTATTTACCACCAATACCACATCGCATGTGGCCCAGCGGCTAGATAGAATATCAGACGAGGCTTTCATTACACCTTCACATCAAATCATTCTGTCTGTCCGCTCTCTAATTATCAAACAAGGGCCAACAAAAAGAGTCTAATACTTTCCAGTTCTCCCCGCTATTTACGGCTAGTCACGGCGACCGGCAACTCTAATTCGCCCTTCCCACCGACAAGAGCAAAATCCTAAGGCTAATAAGGTACTAGCATCCTCGATAAACACCAATCCGCTCCACACTCAGCCTCGTGCAGCGGGAGCTATTCTGTCCTGTCTGCTTCTTGATAGAAGTACTGCGGCAGCATCCAAGCTAGTGACAAACCTGATCTTTCGCCTTCTCAAACTTCTTTAAGAAATAAGCGTCCAGTTCTATTATCTCGCAGTACTCCAGAACATCTGGTTTAGCTGTGTAGGCGATAAGTATCCTATGTGAACTAAGGAGGGGAGAAACCGGAAGTGTCCTTCTTAGTAACAACCCCAAGAACCATCCGGCGTTGACAGAGCAGTAGTCCTCTTGAAGACACTTTCCTATAGATCATAGGGGGAGTGGAGTTGTGAGTGGAGTCTGCCAGCCAGTGCCAGACCATTTTAGCTAGTGCATGCGCCCAAAGCTCAACCCCGGAGCCTTCCATAGACTATTCGAATAACGATGCAAAACCACGCTTGAAGGCCAGATATCCAACACCCCACTCCCTCATCTTTCCATTCTTCGACATGTATCTACAAACATTACAAACACTACTCTTCCTGCCTATAACGCAATTTACCCTGGCATCCAGGTACAAATGAATAAGAGAAATGGTGCAGGATTGCTCCTGGTGTAGGGGGTGGTGCCATGTGTATTATGGTCCCGTATGGATGCTCTTATGTGATGTCCCCCTTGAAAGGTTTACCAAGAAATACCATATTACAGATACTATTGTAATGCACATTCCATACCCAAGTAGACCATTTTTCAAATCCTGGTATGAACCAAGAGTGAGCCACTTTTCAACAGGTTATGGGGTAAGCACAGCGATTGGTGCCGCGAGTGCACAGCACAAGTAAGTATGCAAGACTATTACACAAGAACCGTTGATGGGGGGGGACCGTGGTTTTCAGAATTAGGAGAAAGTGTCGAGGAAAAACACAAGGTCTGCCCACCCCGATCCCGCAAAACCTCGTGGTAGAGATCTAGCCTACGAGTAGTTCGGGTCAGTCCAATTGTGTGCGAGATTTCATGGTAAGCAGAAGTAGTCCCAAGCAGCCAGTCTGGACTATGGTCCGGACCATACTAGTAGTTCGGCAGCCCGGTCAGTCTGGTCGTGGTTTTAAAAAGCCTGCGTCACTCCGGTTGGAAATACTGGTGGTCTGCAAAACCGGGCGGTGCTCGGGCAACTGTCAGGTCGGATCTGGAAGTGACCTAGGTCAAAGAGGTCAGATGTCTAGGTAAAAGCCTGCATGTGCCCGAGCCAAGCTTACGGGTGTCTCGGTAGAGCCGCCAGATGTGCAGTTAAGGCTGACAGATCGACAAAATCATCTCAGAAAGGATAGTACTCGAGCATTGGCGCAGTAGAATGTCTGAGGCTATGGGAAAGCAACCTCGTCGGATATAGCGGAATTAGGTGACGATCTTAGAGGGAATGCTTGAAGGATGGGATAAATAGCCTGTTATGAAAAATAATCTCTCTCTCAATAGGGAAACACAAGCCGTAAGTCACAATCCTTGGCCCGCGGGTGACTGATAGGCCGGGCCCGGCTTTGGTTTGGAAAACCGTTTTCCCACAGTCCGGCCCGGCCGTCCCTGAAAAAACCTGGGCTAGATCGGCCGGCCGTACTCAAAGCCGGACGGACTGGCCGCTTGGGATCACTGGCAAGCAGCATGAAAAGGAGAGGGGGCAAGGGAGTAATGTGGGCCACGCTTCCAAATATCAGGAATTTCCGATATTCGCGAAATTCGGGCTCGGGTGTGTTAATACCGGGCCGGTGGCCAAGTGATTTGGCGAGGGCATATGATTTGGTGAAAGGGAGCAACAGTAGTTGATAGACGAGTGTTGAAAGCACTACACCTTGATGTTACCGAACACGGTCATCTAACAACCGCATGCTAGAGCCTTTATTAGCATTGATATCCCCCGAGTCGTTATGTGAGTCATTCTGAAGGATAATAGAGAAGTAGTACCGTAAAAAAAATACCGTCAATGGGACGGAGATACGGTACCTTGCGAGCGAGGTGCATATCTACATCAGATATTATTTGACCATGCATCACATCCTGGACCATTGGCTTCTAGCTTACCGTGAGGGACAGTACTGTAGTCTACTCGTACGAGTAGGCGTGTGCTCTCATGCCTACTCGAGTACCGGGCTGCCGACGTGGCAATTTGAACAAAAATACCGTAGTAGCTTTGATCCAATGGATTGCTAATCACTTGCCCTCGACACTCGAGAATCAAACAAGTGGCAAGGTTGCCACAATTGCGATATTGCAGGTAGCCTGCACGAAAATTTCATCCGTGCTGCGCAGATCGTGGAGCCCCCTGATAGGAAGCATACGAATCTGAGAGTTTACTTGATCCTACTCGTAACCGCTCCCCCCATCCTGTAGCGGTCGGACTCGTTGGTTAGTGTCCCTCTGGGCCACAGGAATACTACCTGTATTACCGTACCGGCACAGGGCGAACGTTGTAGCTGCTTCCCAGGCTTGAACCCCGGAAGAAGCGATTAATAGCAGAGTGCATCATCACCCTTGCGCTCGGGATACAGCCTCAGCTGAGACAAATAAAAATTAAAAATATAACCGACCTTACTAGGAGAGGCAACTCCAACGTCCTAGCGTGAGGTCCAATTATTCCAGTTTTTATGGTACGGTACTGTATCATCCGAGCAGACATCCTGAATTATGATGGAACCGCATCCGTAGCGAACCGAAGCATCAACAGGACACATTATAGCAGCGCAATAGACAAATATACAATCGTCTACGAGTAGTTCCAGCAATACCGGTATCTACACCTAGTAGCCACAACGCTACCAATAGAGCGGGGCGCCCCAGCCAGAAGTCAAAGTTAGTTGTAAGTTTGCGCCATCCGTATTCTTCGCCTCTCTTCGGCGTTGCCTCGGCGTGACTGCCAAGGCTTCAGACTTCTAAATTCCAACTTCAGTCTTCGCATGGGAGCGTCGTCGCTCCAGCGTGAACAAAACAGACGGCGAAGACCACTAGATTAAGCAGTAGCTCCCGCCACTGGATCCTTTGCAAGCTAACCGGCCGGGCGATAGGATAGTAGCTTCTAGAGAGGAACGATTTTCGGAATTGGAGGAGTGCTAAGGGGTATACGAGTAGAATTAGCCTTTCACCCCGCTACAGTGATCTGGGCTTCGGGGGGGTACGGTACATATCGGTATCAGGTCAGTAAGAGAGCTCTTTTGAATGAGCGAATATCACTGGAGGCCAGCAAAATTAGCCTAGCTATTGAGTCGTTGTGTGATCGGGTTCCCTACATAGATACGGTGGGTGTCGCAGTCGCAGACCTTTTGATGAATACAAGCTATTCAAAGCAAGCTCTTATATAAGTTACACCCAACTCCAGAACCCAATACAATACAATACAATAAAGCGCACTACCCAATACTGGTACCACACGTTAAGACCAAGCACACCACACACCACCACACACTCCAAACTTTCAATTTGCAGAAAATAAATACTACTGCTCTAAACCGCGTCCTTTGACGGCCTCGAACCCTCGTATCGGCCTAGCCCACTAGCGGGGTGAGGATTTGCTACGAGTTCTCATAATATTTGTGATTTTTGCTGAAAGTGGTGTTGTTCCAGTAGCAAGTCTTGTGCTGTGACGTCGCCCTTGGGGTATTACCTGTTCCAAATCGCAAGTAGTTTAACAGCTAGATAGAACAACAGTTCATGTTTTCACTACACCTTCACATCAAACCATTTTGTCCATCCACTCGATGATTAATAAATAAAAAGCCAACTAAACAAGAGCCCCGCGCAAGTTGCCCTGTTCTATTCACTCCTTGTCCGATAGAAGCACGGTGGTAGTGGCTCGAGTCATTGAGCTCTTACTGGATTGCCTATAGGGCATGTGGTTCGGTGGTTCGGCGGATATGAGGTTATCAAGCATGCCGTTTTGAGATATACTATGAGTAGTCACAGGCAGTGGATTGTTTCGTTCACGTCGTATGCCTACCGGCATAGGATATGTTTTTGGGTTCTCCTGTTGTTCCTTTCACACCCTATGCCGTTAGGCATACTGTATTTGGCATAGTCCGAGGGCATGAGCATGTGGGAACATGAAGTATCAGAATGGTTTTAGATTGCTGGGGGTTTGCGGAGAATCATAATTCGTCAGGTTGATGTGTTTCTTTAGTGTTCGTTGTTTTTCCGTGGTCGTCTGAACCCCGGAGATATATATCTCTTAGTCAGTCCCTAGCTAGAACTACCACATCAAACATCGTTCCCACCAATTTTTCCTCTCATCCTCCACGCTTTCCCACCGTGATTTTCACTTCACTACTGCATTCTAAAGTTGCTTCTTCAGTTCTGAGGCTCTAGTGCATGAAAGGTAGGCTGTCGAGGACAAAACGCGATAGAAACCTGGTTCGCCTGGCCAATGTCGACCCCCTGGCCCAGCACCACACTCCTCGTCTACCGCAGAACAGAACTCGCTCGTGGCCCTATCATCACTGGAGCTGGCGGCCCACTCATGCTATTGCTGTTCTAGCAGCTAGCCTCCACTTTCTCAACATCGCCCTCCGAGTATCCGTCACCCTCGCTCATGTTCCAACCTCGCATCTCCCGGAGGGTCGGGTCGATTATCCCTCTAGCTCCCTAAAACTAAACCCCGATCCCAAGTCCAAAACCCGACCACGGAACGGGGCATAAGACTAGAGCGGAGAGTAGAACGAGAGAATTTCCTGAGCTTCGAAAACATACCCCCTGGCACTTGTATTACAAGTCCAAGTGCTGTACCTTACTCGGTACTACAAGTACAAGAAATTGTGGGACGAAATGTTGCGCTTTTGCTGGCATAAAAATGCTTGAATGAAGTTGTGTAGGGAGGGTCCGAGTTTCGCTAGTCTCGAATACCGTACTCGCATGTTGAATAGGTTTTCCCGTCGTATACCCCGAGGCGCTCCCCATAGATTGTTGCGGGAGCCGGTGACGTAGACTAACCTTCTTGACAGTTTCAGCGCTACGAGTATCTCGAGTATTCGAGTACAGTACGAGTACAGGAGCAGGACGGAGCTGGATCTGTAGCAATTGAATCCTGTTACCCTACTTTAACAATTTCACTTTCTGCCCGCCAAACACCCCCGCTCGCTACCCGCCCAGTTCCGTCGTGCTCCCAGTAGCCGTAGACTCGTGGTGCATCGACAATGTGCTCCGGACAGGCCGGGAGTCTCGAAGCTCGGCGCCCCACCCCTTGCCTTTCTAAGGTACCCTTCCCTACTTGTCCCAGGCCATAAGTACCCGAAAACAGGAAGTACGTGTGTCCACCGACAGCATCCCCCCCACTCTTGAGCGCCAGCGTCCAAGCACAAAATCGGCAAGCAGAAAGACAGCGCAGGATTGCTTCTGGTGTGCTCAAGCAGGGGGTGGTGGGATGCCATGGACACGTGGATGTTCTTTGTGGTGTCTCCCTTGAAAACCCTGCTTCGAAAAATACCGTACCAGACTGGGAGATGGGTACGGTAGAGCGGTTTTCGATGAGCAGAAATTTCGCGGGGCCGAGGAACCGCTAAAAACCTAGAAGTGAGGTGTTGCCAGGTAAATTATCTTTTGTATGGCACCCCTATTCAATGTCTCAAGCCACTCTGACCTTACCACACCATGGCATAAAACACCGCATGTTTATCAATCTCGAGCCAATACTCCCGTCACGGAAAGAAGTGGCGGTTCTCATGATTCTTACAGCTGCTTGAAATATCTTGACCTGACGCTGTCGGGCTGTGGATCTCCGCAAACGGGTGGTTTTGGCGCATGATGGAGCAGCCAACGATGCGGGTTCTTCGTCACTCTGGTGCATTTGGAGGGGCTCTCTAATAATCGCGGAAAATGAAAGATCGGGAGACGAATTATATCATCGAGACAGAGAGAGTGAGCACTACTACAGATTTCTTTTTTTTTTTTTTTTTTGTTCTTCCGCATCCTTCCCCACCGACGAACCGTGGAACAGACCAAGGCACCCTCCCACACATCCCACGCTACCCGTCCCGACCACCTCCACCCGGCCTGAAATACCTCCCCGGCCAGGATGACCACGTCACCGAACCTACTCGGGTACAAGTACTTGGGCAGAGTACGGTAGGCCACAACTCGTTCGGGCACACTCCTCACTCGGACAAAAAACTTTGATCAGAGAGGTTTCCTGTGACAAACTTGATGAAATTTTTGCAAGTGCGAAGAGATCACCGAGCGATTTCATCATGGGAAAAAATAGGCTCATCAGCATCAGTACGAGTAAGGTACTATCGAACGCGTGGACGACCCCGTGGATCTTTTTTTGTCTTTGCTTCAACGGCTGCATAGGCAATTGGGGTGGGGAAAGTGGGCGGTTACCGTGCTCGCCTTCTCTCCGTTTCAGGGAGGCTGAGACTTCCCCTCCAGATGTGTCGATGATATTATCACAATGGGCCTTCCTTCACCCTTCACATTTCTTGTGGCTCGATCGAGTTCCCACATCATCGTTGATAGGCATAGCCCACATCCTTGAACCCTACAGAGTGCCTTGATCCGCTTTGCTTTCTTCCCACCGGTACACCTTCACAGGAACCTTGGCCGTCAAGATTGCCCATAGGACCCTCAAAAGATGGTCCAACATATTGAACTTCCGACGGTGCCTAGGGCCTGAGCATAAGTCTGCCGAACATTGTCCGATTTGTCGAAATTACTATGTGTGTAACCGAATTTTTTTTCTTTCTTTTTTTAATGCAGCCGTTGGGCCAATCTATGCTAAATTTGGGTGAAGGAAAAAGGTTCGTCGAACTCTCGCCGAGTGACTAGAGGGGATGCTGTTCCCTGAGTGGCCGAGAAGCAATTGGGTCAACCAGAGGGGTTCAACAGACTTACCCTTGATACCCGGTACAAGCGCGCTACTCCAGTACTCGAGCAAGAAACCCGCTACTGAGAGACCGTCGTTCAGTCGATGCGAGTAGCAATGCCAGAGCCTGATGTGGTTGTTGAAACTTTAACCTATCACACAACTTACGTGCTCGAGTATCATACCGTATGACACTGTTCCACGTTTCCATGCCCTTGGCACCCCTGCCCTCTCTTTTTTTCATGACATCACCCCCCGCGCCCACTTGTTCGTGCACAGATTCATCCTCCTCTCAGCTCATCGACTTCCCCACTGGTTTATCCACGACGTGCCTCTCCCTTCTACTTCAGACCACATCGCCATCAACACTACTCAGTAGTCCGCAGATAGCACACAATACAATATCGGGCCCAGATTCGAGCTACAGTGTTGTCTCACAATTTTCGCTCGTGGCGTGTTCAGCCTTCGGTTTTGCTACCGGTTTTTCCTCACTGCCTTTTGTTACCTACCATCCTTTGGCTAACAGTGGAAAGCTCATGAACTTGTTTGACACCTTGAAATATCATTGAACAGCATCCAGGGCGGACCGAAGTATCCACAGAACACGCCATGGCTCAGAGGACAGGTGTGCAGTCCTTGGGTTCGCACAACGTCAACTGTGGGAACATGGTGAATAGTCACAACATTAAAATCACTGTGAGCGGAGACAATCAGATTAAACAGTGGCTCTCGCCGCTAGAGCCTCAACACAGACATCAAAGTGTACAAACCAAGCGGCTGGATGGTGTGGGGCGCTGGCTTTTAAAAAGAAAGGATTTTCAGAAGTGGAGCGGTAGTCAAGGCGTACCGAATCAGCCTGTTTTATTCTGCTACGGCGATCCGGGTGCGGGGAAGACACATATTAGGTTGGTGAGAAAGCTCTTCCGAACAAGTGAATATCACTGATGGTCAGCAATGTTAGCTCCGTAGTTATTGACTGGTTGTGCGACCAAGCCCGTTACAGTGATGTCGCTGTCGCAGGCCTTTACTGCGATTACCTTGCCCGGAAGGAGCAGTCCACGACGAACATGTTGGGCGCAATCCTTAAGCAGCTTTTAGAGAGAGGTGAAATCCCGAAGCCCGTTCGGCAGGCCTTTCGCGAGGGGAAAAAGGGGTTTGGCGGGCGGCCTATGCGACTTTCGGACATGATGGAATTACTAAAGGCGACGATCGCATCGCTACCAAAAGTGTTCATCTGTATCGACGCTTTGGATAACTGTCTTCCGGACAATCGACGAGAGCTTCTTCAGTCAATACTAGATATTGTACGGACTTCGCCGACTACTGCACGAGTGTTCCTTACCGGGAGACCCCACATTCGGTGGGAGGTTACGAAATATTTCACCAAGGCGATTCAGATATCCGTCGTTCCAACCCCCGAGGATATTCAGAGTTATCTGAACATGAGGTTAGACAGAGATACCACGCCAGGAGCAATGGACGAGAGTTTGAGAGCCAAGATTATGGAGGCAATTCCAAGAGCCCTTTCAAAAATGTATGGGGAAACAACCTTTAAACAATCCACGCCTGTTTAAGTATTCGCTAACAACAGAATGTAGATTCCTTCTTGTTTCGCTAAGCATCGACGCGGTCCTGGCAGAGCCTACAATCCACAAGAGAAGTGCAATGCTTGACAAGATGGTCATAGGGAACGGTCTTCGAGATGCGTACTCGGCAACCCTAGCACGATTAAAGGCGCAGAAGGAAAGCAAGTCGAAACTCGGCATGGAGGTATTGATGTGGCTCTCACATGCGGAGCGACCCTTACATGCAAACGAATTATGTCATGCCCTAGGGGTAGAGATAGGATCTACTAACCTGAACTCTCGGAACGTTCCTGCGATAGAAACTCTATTGACATGCTCTTTGGGGCTCGTAACGCTTGAAGCATCTTCACGCACCGTCCGCCTTGTCCACTACACTCTGAAAGAGTATCTATTCAATAATCCCGACCTATTCCACAGCCCTCACTCAGTGATTGCCCAAGCTTGCCTAACGTACCTCAACTTCCAGTGCATCAGGGACCTTTTACCTCCTATCCTTGACTTCTCCCCACCAACAACACAATTCCTCAAGTATGCCGCTTGTTACTGGGGGACACATGCCAAAAGGGAAACCACGGAAAATGTGAACACGCTGGCACTGAGGCTTCTGGATGGTTACGATGAACACGTATCCTCTACGATACTCCTGTCCCATAACCACGATAATTGGAACCGTGCGCTCCACCGGGCGAAGTCCACGGGGTTTACAGGGCTCCACGGTGTCGCATATTTTGGAATCGTGGAGACAGCAGTTGCTTTGGTAAAAGCGAAGGAATGGGATCTCAACGCAACTGATGCAGCTGGTAATACGGCAATTTTGTGGGCCGCCAGAAAAGGGCATGGGGCCATTGTGAAAATGCTCGTGGGACTGAAGGGTGCCAGTCCGAACACCGCGGACAAAGACGGCCGAACCGCTCTGTTGTGGGCTGCCATGAAAGGGCATGGGGCCATCGTGGAAACGCTTTTGGAACTGGAGGGTACCAGTCCGAATACCGCGGACAAAGATGGTCGAACACCTCTCTTGTGGGCTGCGATGAAAGGACATGAGGCCATCGTGGAAACACTTTTGGGACGGGAGGATGTTACCCCCAACATTGTGGACAATGGCGGTCGAACGCCTCTTTCCTGGGCTGCTGCAAACGGGTGGGAGCGCGTCGTGAAAATGCTCGTAGGGCAGGACTCTGTCGCTCCCAACGCCGTGGACGAAGAGGATCGAACACCTCTCTTATGGGCTGCTAAGACTGGGTGTGAGGGCATTGTCAAAATGCTTTTGGAACAGAAGGATATCACTCCCAACACTGCGGATAAAGGAGGTCGGACACCTCTCTCCTGGGCTGCTGCAAATGGGAGGGAGGGCGTCGTGAAAATGCTTTTAGACCGGGAGGATGTCACTCCGGACACTGCAGATAAAGAAGGCCGAACACCTCTCCTTTTAGCAGCTGCGTGTGTGTCAGAGGGCATCGTGGGAATGCTCTTGGCACGGGAGGATGTCGCTCCCAACGCTGTGGATGAAGAGGGTCGAGCACCCCTTTTATGGGCTGCTAAGACTGGGTGTGAGGGTATTGTCAGGATGCTTTTGGAACGGAAGGATATCACTCCCAACATTGCGGATAAAGCAGGCCGAACGCCACTATTGTGTGCAGCTGCATATGGGCGGGTGGGCATCGTGAGAATGCTCTTGGCACGGGACGATGCTGCTCCCAACGCTGCGGATAAAGAGGGCCGAACGCCCCTCTTATGGGCTGCTGCATATAGGAGGGAAGGCACCGTGAAAATGCTTTTGGAACGGAAGGATATCACCCCAAATACGGCGGACAAAGACGGTCGAACACCTCTGTCCTGGGCTGCTGCAAATAGGCGGGAGGGCGTCGTGAAAACGCTTTTAGACCGAGAAGATGTCACTCCGGATACTGCGGATAACGAAGGCCGAACTCCCCTCTTGTGGGCAACTGCATACGGGCGGGAGGGCGTCGTGAAAATGCTTTTGGCGCGGGACGATGTCACTCCCAACACTGTGGCTAAAGACGGCCGAACGCCTCTCTCGTGGGCTACTGTAAATGGGAGGGAGGGCATCGTGAAAATGCTATTAAAACGGGAGGATATTATTCTCGACACCGTGGACGAATACGGTCGAACACCCCTCTTATGGGCTGCTAAGCTTGGGCACTGGGCTATCGTTAAAATGCTCTCAACACAGTGCGGCGTCAGCCAGGATATTACAACCCTCACCAGCCGAACAGCACTGACACGGGCTTCGGAGAAGCGACATGAAAGAGTTGTAAAGCGACCATTAGAAAATCAGGGTCTCTTTCCTCAGTCGGTGGGTGGCAGTAACTCGATAGACGATTCCCCAGCCGAGCCCTCCGAGTTATCTGAACGTCCTTCCAAAAGGATCCAGAGATCACGACACAAGCTCCCCATCTGACAAATCCTCTAGCCCGCAGCATTGCGCTGTCTCCCCATTCGCTTTCTCTCTCCCTTTACCCCTGCTAGGTATTTTTCTTGCCTTCTTCGCGTGTATTACTTCTTCCATCATGGTCACGAACCTACCAATCTTAATGTACCATACAAGTACTATCTCCTTTCACTTTCAAGAACCTTGTAATATAATACTTATATCATCTGAAAAATGAAAAAAATCTTATCTCCAGCCTATGATGCATGAAATATTTCTGGCCTCCGTCAGCAGGGGTGCTACAAGGGGGAGGCATGGTTGAGCGCTTAGATTTGTATGGACCCGGGAGTTTAATAAAGCTCAGGATTCGCGATAGCTATGATGGAGATCGAGTTATGAACAGCCTGTTTTCCCAGTCGAAATACTATTGGGATTTTACCGCAGGGATGGAGAGTAGATTTCTTGCGTTCTGGTGGTCTTGTCGGGCATTTGTGCAGTAGCACTGTCAGATGGGAATCATGGGATAACTAGGGCGTGAGATATTTTGTGATCCTTGACGCCTAAAAACTGTGAGCGGAATCCGGTGAATGGAGTGATGGATCACCACCCCCGGTGCATTACCCATTCTACAAAGCACATCGCATGCAGTTCAACACCGAGATAGAATAACAGCTCAAGCTTTTATCATACCTCCACATCAAACCATCCCCCATCCACTCTATGATTAATGTGCAAAGAGTCAAGCAAGACCCAGAACCTCATATATTCTCCAGCTCCCCAGGGCCTGTCACCAACCCCTCAATCGGCAACTACAATTCACCCTTCTTACCCACCTCGTTAAAAACGCCGGGAGACAGTCTTTCCATCCAATTCACCCTTCTTACTCGGCAGGGGCAGGAACCCGGGGTATGCCAGGTAAACACCCATTTGTTCTACACTCGCTCCCACACCGGGCGAGTTGTCTTGTTCTGCTACGGTGGTCCGAGGGTGAGGAAGACACATATCAGGTCAACAAGAAAGCTCTCCCAAACAAGTGGATATCTCCGACAGCCAGCGATATAGCTCCCCAATCCTCGATTGGTTGCGCGATCGGGTTGCTGATAGAGACGCCGCCATCCAAGGCCTGTACTGCGATTGCCTTGTCCAGGAGGAGCTGTCCACGATGAACATGCCAGGAGCAATCCTCAAGCAGCTCTTGGAGAGAGATGGAATCCCAGAGCCCGTATGACAGGCTTTTTGCAAGGGAAGAACGGAGCCTGCCGAGCGGGCTGCGTAGCTTTCAGACTTTGTGTAAATGCTAAAGGCGACGATCGCATCTCTGCTGGAAGTGTTCGCCTGCATTGATGCTTCTGATGAATGTCTTCCGAACAAACGACTAGAGTCTCTGAAGTCAGCGGAAGACATCGTACAGGCTTCAGCTGCCGCGCGAGTCTTCCTTACCGAGAGACCCCACATTTGGGATAAGATTGAGAAATACTTCACCGAGACGACAATAATACCCATCGTTCCTACCGTCGAGGATATCAGGAGATATTTGGAGATGGGATCAGACAAAGACACCACACACAGGGCAATGGGCAGCAATTCCAGGAACTATTGCCCAAATGTGCGTGGAAACAACCACTCCAAACATTCGACGCCTGGTTAACTATTGACTAACAACGGAATACAAATTATTCTTGTTTTACTTAACATTGATACTTCATGATACTCAAAGTACACGCTAGGTAGAAACAAAACCAGAAAACAGCAGTTAGAAATGCCGACATCGATTAGCTCAAGCGACCAATACTCTATAAGAACTTCGAAATCCCACTGTCACATTCCCCTATCCTTCTTTAACCAAGGTTGTGAATACAGCATGCAAGCGGTTCAAAGAAAGCTCCTATATACACACCTAACGCAAGAGCCCAATACAGAACACTGCCCACACATCATACACAAAGCCTAAACACATGACACACCACCACACATCCCGGGAAAGGGACCATATCACTATGACCCGCATTATTTGACCGCACTCGGATCCTCGCGCCTAGACCGGTCTACCCGTGGGGTGAGTATTTTCCACAAGCCACCTATTATTCATCGAAGATTTATGATTTTCGCTTGCAGGAGTGCTGTAGAGTGGTGTGTGCGCTTGGGTATATATACCGGAGGTTGGGCGTGGCTATATTCACCAGAGCTAAATTTTAACGGAGATTGAGTTATAGATGGCATGTTTTCCCGGCTTAATTCATACTAGAACCCCTCTGTGTAGATGGGGAGTGGATCCCTTACATTCTAGTGATGTTGTCGTCGCATATTTGTTTAGTATAGCCATCGGATGAGGGTGACTATAGCGCGAGTGATAGTCTGTGATCCTAGGTCCATACTTAGCGATTCAAAAAAATCCGGATATCCAGGCACGGTTGAGGCCAAGGAAACTCCATGGGGTTTCTGGATAGATAAACCACCGCGCCACAGCCCTTGAGAGCCCATCCTAAATGGCACGCAGTTCAACAACTAGAGAGAATGATCGATCAAGCTTGTCACACCTAACCATTCCGTCCATCTACTAGATAATTGATAAACAGAAAGCCAACTAAACAAGAGCCCCACGGCCTCCAACGCTTTCCAACGCCCCCCGCTGTCTATCGCCAATCTCCACGACCGGCAACTCCAATTCACCCTTTTTGCCTGGCGAGGGCAAGAACCCAAGGCCAATAAGGTACGCAAGATAAATACCCATCTGCTCTACGCTCACTCCAGCACCGTGGGAGTTGTCCTGTCCCGTCCACTCCTTGTCGGACAGAAGCGCAGTGACAGCGTTCGAGTCATCGAGTTCCGGAGCTTTAGTGCTCGAAGGGAGGTTGTCGAGGACAAAGTGCAACAGAGGGTATCTTTCTCATATTAGCCATATCCCTCACGAGGAAGAGAAGGGTGGGGGTACAATGCGTTATCCTTAGACTTCTCGACAACGTGTGTCTCTAGCGCGATACGCCAGGGGATGTAGTCTACTTTTGTAACGTCATACCCGTATGTTGCGAGGGTGCTTAGGAACTCGTTGAAGCGGAGTCTTGGATGGCTGGTAACATGTGCAACAGGGAGGGGGGTGGCCGGTGGGTTAAATGCACAGGCTACAACAACTCGGGCAACGTGGTCTACCGGTACCATATTCACCGTGTTGTAAATGTCTGGCATTTGTCCGAGTTGTGCGCATCCTTTTATCATGCGTATTAGGAAGTCGTCGGTATTGGTTACTGATTTCGTTAGTATTTTTCGTTGATAAGTAAAATAAGTATCTTGGGGAGAAATTACCTCCGGACTTAGAGTCACCGACGATGTAGCCCGGACGAACGATGCAACCAGCTAGGCCACGGCGACCAGCTTCACGGACAATGTACTCTCCGACCCACTTGCTCTGTCCATATCCGGTACTAAGGTCGAGAGCGGAGCCCTCGAGATCATCCGACTCAGGAACACCGGCACCACCAGTCTCCATAATAGAATCGGAGAGTCTCACGTAATGGTCTGAATCGAGAACGGAAGTTGACGAGATAAAGGCAAATGACTTTGGCTTGCCAGTGGCACACAATTGAAGCGCGTCTACGGTGCCGGTGACATTTGCCGGTTTGAGTTTAGTGTATGGGTACACCCAATGGACCTAGAACATGTTAGTAACTGTAATGTATAAGTAAAATCAGGACAATACCTGTGCTCCATTGTGAATAATAACATCAACCTCCTCGGTCAGTGTGCTCCATTCAGCTTCACTGATTCCCAAACGTTCAACCCCCAGTTCACCAACAACGGCCACGATCCTATTACTCCATGAAGGATCCCAAACACCATACGCCTCGCAACTCCTCACTGTCCTCTCCATTGCAGCATCTGTACTCTTCGCCCGGACGTGCACAAACACTTTTCCGATGGCAGGATCAGACCTCGAAAGAAGCTCCCTTAGCAAGTAAACGCCCAGGAAACCTGTAGCCCCTGTCAAGAAGACATTTCCGCCTAATGCCGGTTTCTTGACAGTCTGGAAAGACCCTGGCAGAGTCCTAACAATCTCTCTTGCGTCAGCTGAATAATTTGTTATCCTGACCGCCTCAGAGTCCGTATTGCTGATTTCGCCTATGCCTTGAATATTCAATTCTCCACTTCCCTTCACTCTCTCAATTTCAGAAGCTAGCGCTCCCAGAGTCGGATGCTTGAAAATTGACCCCAATGGTACATCTGTAGCAAATTTCTTGCGAACTTCAAAGATCATCCTGGTCGCTAGAATCGAGTGACCGCCAATATCAAAGAAATTGTCGTCCAAACCAATAGGTGTCGTAGCGTGTGTCAAAAGGCTTTTCCAGATATCGCGAAGTTCTTTCTGTATAGGTGTAAGATTCTGGTCCTCCACTTCTCGGATATCTGCAGCAGCGTTTGTACCCCTCCTAGTTCGACGGAAAGCGGCTGCAAGTTGAGCTGTATCCGGGAATGGAAGGGCAGGTTTGTCGATCTTTCCATTGGGATTTAAAGGCAGCCTAGTCAGGGGTACAACCACCGTTGGTACAGCATAAGATGGTAGCCTCCCTTTCAAATACGCCTTAATTTCCGCAATGAGCTTGCGATACCTCCTCAATCCCCTCACAATCTCGTCTCCTTTGATATCTTCGTCAACAGTGTCGTCCGCACTAAGAGGTCCTTCGAATTCGTTTGTATGTAGTGGAACAATATAAGAAACCAGTGTTGGCTCTTCATCCTTATCTCTACGGACCAATGTAACATTTTCCCGGACAAAGGGATGCTGAGAAAGACTGGTGTCAATTTCACCCAATTCGATACGGAAACCACGAATCTTGACCTGGTCATCTGCACGGCCGCTGCACTCGACTTCTCCATCCGGAGTATATCTACCCAGGTCTCCGGTTCGGTATAAGCGGTCCCGAGGCCCCATATAAAATTCTTTCCAAGGCTCATCTCCCGCATCCTCCTGAGTAGACCAATGGTCTTCTGGAACGTACCAATTCTTGATAAACTTCATGGCAGTCATCTCTGGAATACGTAGATACCCTTCGGCTAAACCTCCAGCTCTAACGTAGATTTCCCCGATCTCGCCCACGCCACATATCTGCTCGCGGTTATGGCGGTTGACAACAAGAAGCTGGACATCCAACATTCCCTTCCCAGCAGCAATAACGTCCTTTTGGGTTTGAGAAAACGTGGCCTTCTCATTGAGAGATGGAACTTCATAGTAAGAGACAGCACGTTGAGTCTCGGTGGTGCCATACATGTTTACCACATAAACATTTCGAGCGAGCGACTGAAGCCGCAGACAGTCTCTCTTAGTCAAGATGTCACCAACAAAGAAGGCGTGGTGGAGTGATGGGATAGCTGTTGTAGCTTGTGCAGAGAGTAATTGACCCATAGCAGGTGTCAAATGAGTAACGGTAGCGCCATTTTCACTCATCCACTCGGCAAGCCTTCCAGGAGTACCAATATCATCAGCAGTTGGCACCAGCAACTTTGCGCCCAGGAAGAGCGGAGTAAAGATATCGCGCTGAACAGGGTCGTGGGCAATCCCACTCAGCATAGTAAACCTGTCATTCTCGGATAACCCAAAGGTCTCAGCCATCCATGGAAAGTAATAAGTTAAACTGAAGTGTCGTCCTCGAACACCCTTTGGAATACCTTCACTTCCAGAAGTAAAACTTAGGGTTGGTGTAGAATCTGGGCCAACAACAACCCCGGTGCCCTGGGCCCTGAGAGCAACTTGGTCCGCTAGAACATCCTTTTCATCAATCTTACCTCCTACCAATGTACCGTCATTTTGAATCGCCAGACCCGGAACCTCCGTATAAATAGAAAGCTCGTTTGTGATGTACTCACGCACAACAGAGCTCAGTGTTCCGGCCTTTGCAATGACCACTAAAGCTCTAGGCTGAGCCACTTGAAGATAGATGTTTTGTCTTGCTGGAGGATACGCTGGATCAATAACGCAAAATGTAGCGCCTGCCTTCAAAACACCCATTACCGCAACGACAAGATCTACACCTCTGTAAGCGTATACCATAACCACATCGCCCCTCTTCACCCCCTTGGCTATGAAATGGTGTGCTAGAATATTTGATGCCTCGTCAATTTGCTTGTACGTAAAGATCCTACTCTCTGCACCCTCTTCGTAAAAAGCAGGCGTTTCAACCACGCACTCCCGGTCAGGGTGTTTCTTTGCGTTGGCGGAGAATATGTCGTGAATTGCTCCTCTAAAACCACCCCAGTTCAGATTTTTCCTGGGATCCGGCAGTATGGCAACTTGTTCAGGAGTTTGTAAGGGAATAGAGCCAACGGAAATCTCAGGGTTCTTTGCCCCAAATTGAACTATCTGTAGCAACTGATCGACCATAAACGATATACGCTTGCTGGAAAACATCAATTGATTGTAATGTGCGCTGAGGGTGATGTTGGGCATCTGGGGTACATAGCGGAGAGACTGAGAAGTGGTGGGGGCATTGAGTTCAACGTAAATAGATAAGTCGGTGGTCAATTCGTGGGATGATAGGAATTGCTTGGAGGGGGCATCCGGGGCATGGTAAAGTGATAAATGGTAGAGGCATGGGGGAGCCTGAGCCTTTGATTTGTACTGCAAATGGGTTACAAGTTGCGAAAACGGAACCGAGTCCGCAGCGCCCTCAATTTCAAGCTGGGGTGAAGGTGAGCAAAATGTTGAAGCAACACGTTATAGAGGCTCATCTCACCTTTTTGACTTGCTTCAAGAGGTCTATAAAAGTTGTTTGGCCAGTCAACGGCGTCCTCAGAACGAATGGTTCCTTGTTCTCCGCTGTGGTTCCTATCGAGATATCTTCATCCCCGGTAAGTCTGAAAGCTAGCACCGAGAAGGCTGCAAGCAGTACCGTGAAGGGAGAAACTGGATCCGATCCATCAAGAATTCCCAATTGAAGCAAGGCAAGCTTAGCTGGTTCAGGAACAGCAACTGCATGGACAGCCTCAACAATACGGGGAGGATCTGGGCGAACGTAGTCAGTGGTGAGGGATTGAGTGGTGAGAGAACGCAAACGCTCTTCCCAGCGAGCGAGACGAGCATCTATCGAGTCCTGTGCCATGTTTCGGTTAATCGTATAGCCGGCAGATTTAATCCAAAGAACGAAGAGTGAAGATGGAGAATGAGAGCTCGAGGTAACAAATTTCAATATATCACGTGACCCGGCGGGGGGTTTTTTTTCTCGTTTACCCCACATTGCATTGCGAGCCCCTCCTTTCCAAGGTTTCGGCTAGCATCCCCCGCTCGAAGATCCCCATCGAGCCGATAGGGAGAGCAGCCTAGGAAACCAGAGCTCCTGGCCCGGCATGGTAAACCAGTTCACAAGTATGCGGAGTTCTGGGTATCAATAATAAATTAACCCCTAGAGCTCCGGAATATTATATATATTAAATATCTGTTTAAGGTCAATCCAAGATTAATTATTCAGAATTTACAAAATATGTTTTCAAAATGTATTTTGCTAGCTGTAGTGAGCCAAACACTCTTGTTGGTTCGAAACGTGTTCCGAGTTGATGAATGGCTCAATCGATGGTGAGCCAAACGGAACCTACTGAACACGAATTATAACCTACCCATTCCTCCCCCCCACACGTCGCAGACTCGCAGCAGACGCCCGAAGATGGTAGACCAGAGACCACACAACAAAGTGATATGAGGCTCCCATATCTAAAAGGACCATTACTACTTTTATACCTAATATCGTACATTTATACATAACTCCGCTCACAGCCTCACTTCTTTCTTCCTTTGCCTGATTTCCCTCCTTTCCTCTGACCCTCTTTGTCACCCTCCCTCTCCTTTCTCCTCTTCTCTTTCCCCATCTTTACCTTGGCTCGATCCTGCCGCCTCTCGCTCTTGGTCAAGTATCGAAATTTCTTTTTCTTCTCTTTAGGTCCATTCCTCTGCCTGGCTTCCTTCTTCTTCATCAACCTCACTTCCTCCTTCTCCCTCTCTTCTCGCTTGCGCATTCTTTCGGCAACAACCTCTTCATCCTCACTTTCCTCCTTCCCCAAATCCATTGCTTCAACCGTAACCGTAGTGTATCTCTCCTCATCGACATATTCATCTTCCCCGTCAACACCATGAATATTTCCATGCTCCCCCTCATTCTCGCCATCGCTTATACCACCCCATTCAGCTTCACCACTACTACTGCTTCCAATATCGCCAGCTTCGAGCGCGGCTTTCCGAGAGAACTCTTGAACAGCGGCGACGTGAGCACTTAATTGCTGTTTGCGAGATTCCCGTAGCTGCGAATCATTAGTCCAGATCCCCACAAAATTCGCAGCGAGAAAATACTTTTCGCCGGCCTTCTAATCGCTCCGCTTTCGCGGCCTTCTCGGCTTCCTCCTTAGCTTTTTTGGCCCGAGCAAGTTTCCCTACGGCCGTTAGATTGTGCTACTAGGGACAAGAGGGAGAGGAAGGTACGTTTGTGAAACCCAGTGAGGTATTCTCGTCGCTGTTCCGCATCGAAAGAAATTTCCTCCGCTACCGGGCGTTTCCGCTTCGTTGAAGGCGCCATTTAGTGATTGGGTTGGAAGGGGTGGGCAGCTGAAGGTTATGTTCGCCAAGTTTCCGGCGAAAGGTTCAGGAAAGGAGGGTAACTTGTCTCGTGATCTCTTGGCAGAACCAATGACTACGGGTGCTGATATTGAGATCAAAAATCATGATATATCACCCGTCCCTAACCCAACTAACAGGTTGCCGAGCGAGGCCCTATCGTATGACGGACCACCCGCATAACGGGTTGGGTCGGGAACAGTTTATATGGCTAACCCAACATGAGGATAGCTCTTATGCAGAGATGAGAACGAAGCCCTTTGGCAGATATGCTTCCAAGCAGGCCAAACGCCCACAATCGTGGGCCAATTACCCACCGTCCGATACGTTACGATCCTTCTCGACATGACTTCAAACAGACTCCAAGGCCCGCCGACTCTCTAGATACTGCCGTGAGACACTGCCCGAGAAGCAGCATCACATTGTCCATCTTTAGTGTCTCAATACCACTATTTAATAAACACCCCCGAAACTCAACGATTCAACATTTCCCAATGACCCCTGGTTCCTCCAAGGCGGCCGGGGTTATTGCAACTACAGACTGCTAGTGACATCTCAAGTTCAAGTCTCCGCCTAAATCTCCTTCCCGCCCTTTACCCCATTACCTGCATCACGGGAGATTCTCAGCAGCTCTGATCTCTCAAACTATCCTGAACCATCAGCGATGACCCATCATTGCGCGGCCTGGGAGCAATCATGATACAATATTAGCTCGTTGCCAGGCGTTTGCCTAGCACCTCAACCCCCACCCTCAAGCACAAGATAGCAATGTACAATTTCTGGTCTCATCGGTTACTGGATGCGACCAAGATTCTGTATCCGATTGAAGTTATAAGGCTGCACAAATAACCCCTTTAATGGGGGGATAGTAACTCCGCTATCCGTAAAGAGGCAAACCCCCCCCCGAATGAGCCGATAGTGTATTCGTAGCCCGGGGGCTAGTTTACGCAATGGCCTAAACAAAACCGATCCCTAGTGGAGTCTGTTCGCATCACAGCCACCATACCGATTTTTACTTCTACAGGGTGTCCACCCTCGAGCACCAAGTTCATTGGGGTGCGTGTCCCCCCCCCCCCATTCTCCCTTATTTAAACCACCCTTCCTCCCTTTCCTCCTCACCCGAGTCTCCCTCTCCCACCCTTCTCCCTCACTTCATTTCTTCGCCCCCATTTCCTATCCTCCCTAGCCTTCCAGCCCACATTTTTCTATAAGCCAAGGGCATTTAAGGAAATATCAAAGCTACCCACACAATGCCATAAACCTCTTATCCCACTTCAAACCATCCCTCGTTGGGCCAGTAACGACAAGCCCCACGAAAGCCCACTCGACAGCCACCTAAGGTATTATCGATTGAACCTAATAGTTCGTAGGGTGAAGACAGCCATCTAATCAAAAAGACACATTTTAGAGAACATTTCCCCCCACAACCCCTGCAGCTAAGGGAAGGGCCAATAAATTGTTGTTCTCTCGGAACTATTTACGTATACATCTTGACATATTCTCTTCCCCTTTCCCGAGCTTATTTACTTAGATTTTCCCAGATTACCCGAAACAGAGACTAGATCCTTGAGCATTTCGTCTAGGTCAATTCCCACATCTACATTCCGTCGCCCATCGGGGTAAGGGCACGATCTCTACGCTGGAACGAGTCACTTGTAATTGGTGATAGCGATGATGGTGATGGGGATTGTTTTGCAAATCCGCGTACAATATTTCTAGGTACAGGGTGAGGAATGGATGGACTTGGGGATTTTATGTGGGTGACGGTGGCAGAGCATACCCGGAGCGAGAGCGCATAGATATAAAAGCACAAATTCTTCCTCTTAACATCTTTCAATGCCCGCATCTTGCAAAAAAGTAACTTGTGACCCCCGACGTGCACTAGATGCCGGTTCCCAGTGGCTACAAAGCGCTAGAGGCCTCCCAGAGCCAGGCAAGAATCGTCAAAGCGGTATGGTATCGGTTCTGACTCAGCGTATAAAAAGTCTATCTCTCTCCTCTCCTTTCACTTGTGTACTACCCGTACCACTCTATACCTCCCACACCGGAGCTCCATAGATCCAACCTCCACCGCTACTTCAGTCAGGATAGTCAGACTCATCCAGATTCTGTGATAGCTTAAACAAGGCGGGGATGGATTGCACGCAGATGCCATCAACCAACGAACCCAAAACTTTTGAAACTGATACTACACTCCGAGCACCCAGAGATCTCGTATCCGTAGGAAGACACATCACCCATTCCCCATCCAAACGCTGTAATCCACTGCACACAAGGTGTATATTGCCATGCACGAACTACCCGCCACCCAACACCAACAGTGTACCGGGCCCACAAGATATCCGAGTACAGACTCGCACATACCGCATACCAAAAACATGACGGCTACCGCAGCACGATACAGTATACTCGCACTTTATGCCCGAAAGCGTTTATCGAATCGCTCTCCCTGAAAGGCGAGTAAAGGCGTTGTGGGGACAATGTGATGAACGAGCTTTCGACTTTTCCAACGGGGAAATCCGATTTCTTCGCCTTTCGGGATACGCCAGGGAGGCTCCCCGCTAAATTATTGATTAGAGTGGAGTTGGGGGTGTGGGGGAATTGCGGAGTTGTGCGTGGCTGGAGTGCGACTGCTTGGGGAGGTGCTGTGCGGAATCACTAGTAATATGTGAGCGTAAAGTACCTGTGGTTCTGGATAGATGATGGGGTTGTGAGTCTCGGTCGGAGCCATGGAATTGTACTGTATATCGTCTAAACCTCTTGGACTTGGTGAGCCGTAGAAGGGTGCCGACTGAGATTTTTTTGGCCATGATAGAGTGTCGTTGGTGCGTACCCATGCACTGTACCGATATCCTCAATATTGTTGATACATGACTTCACTATGTTAGACTCTTTAAACCCGATTTCCCAAATCCCAGCTGGCTATACCCCCGGATCAAATGACTGCTCTTGGGAATCTAGTGAATAACCGCCTCCGTGCATTGAAGAATTATTCGGTTCCGGATTGGTCGGGAGCATCATACCTAAATTATACTGTGCTATTGATGGTTGGAGTCAACTTGGAGCTTGTAACCAAACCTCGTGGCGGAACCTCCCGCAACCACAGAACCTCCCGCAATCACACCATGCTCAAGAAAAACAGTCTTGGCGGCAATGACCACCCCTGCACAAGAGCCGCACCAAACTTTGATTGAAAGAAACTTTCCTCGAACTTCAAGCATTCACCACGTCACCGGACAATTCCACACCCCGACATATCCAGTTCGGAGAAATGGAGGATTCCCCGTCGGAAGCAGCCGAGCGGAGGGAAGGCAGGGTGAAGCCGGATGGGAAAAAAAAGCGGAAGAGGGAGAAGGTAGAAGTTGAGGGTGGGGAGGAACCGAGTGAAAAGAGATTCAAAAAAGAAAAGAAGGAGAGGAAGAAGGGGAAGAAGGAAAATGGGAAGAGCGAGAAGAAGGAGAGGAAGGGGCGCAGGAAATCTAATGTTGAAATCGAGGAGGAAGTCAAGGAACATTCAGTGGCCGAAAATGATGCCGGAGCCAAGGGCCAAATCGAAGACCAGGAGACCGAACAACCTACACCGCCTGTCGAAGAACCCCCTCAGCCAAAGAAAAAAGAAAAGAAGAAGAAGCGAAAGTCCGAAGTCGGTCCAGAGCCCACGGAAGTGTCAGAGCCAGTACCGCCACCAAAGCACCTGGCAATTCTCGAAAAACTCCGGAAGGTCAAGGAGAAAGCTTCCTCAAGTTCAACTTCCGCCACCCCCGCAGACACAGCTACCAAAGATACAGAGGCCGGGGCCGACAGTGAAGAGAAGGAACGACTCCCGACCCCAGCAGGCCTCGAACCCATCCCCCAACCCCCGCTCGCAAAGACTACGAAGCCGCATATCCCGCTATCATCCGCGCTCCCCCCATGGCTCGCCAACCCAATCACCGTCGACCCCTCCAAGACTCAACCATTCTCGGAAATAACATGTATATCACAAAAGCTCCACTCCCGCCTCTCGGTGCTCTCGATGGCAAACGCATTCCCCGTTCAATCTGCTGTCATCCCACTGCTCCTATCCCCCGACTCCGGGGATATATGTATTTCCGCCGCGACGGGGTCTGGCAAGACCCTAGCTTACGTCCTCCCGATTGTGCAGGCATTGTCTACTCGCGTGGTCACCCGCCTGCGCGCGGTGATAGTAGTACCGACGAGAGAACTCGTCTCGCAGGTACACTCCGTCGCATGCTCGCTATCTACAGGCACCGGGTTGAAAATTGGCACGGCGGTGGGTTCGAAAGCGCTACCGCTTGAGCAAGCACAGTTAGTCGGTGAGGATGGTAACGGCGGGAGTAAGATTGATGTCTTGGTGTGCACGCCCGGAAGATTGGTTGAGCATATCAGGACTACGAAAGGGTTTACTCTCAAATTTCTAAAGTGGCTTGTCATCGACGAGGCGGATAGACTACTTGCACAAAGTTTCCAGGAATGGGTGTCCACGCTCATCGGCGAGATTGAGAGGGTGGATGTCAGCGCGCAGGAAGAGAAGCTTATCGCTGTGCTCGAGGATTTGGGCATCCGCCGGAAGCCCCCCGGAAGTAGGGTCCGCAAGGTCGTCCTAAGCGCAACAATGACCCGTGACGCTGGCAAGCTTTCCGATCTAAAACTGCGCAAGCCGAGTATGATCATCGTCGAATCCGAGCTTCTCCCCATACCAGACGACAGTACCAAAGCGGACAAGGAAGAGCAAGACCTCCCAGACGAAATCTTCACTCTCCCCGCCACGCTCCAAGAACTCCTCTTGCCAATCCCAGACACAAGCCTGAAACCCCTACACTTACTAACCTACCTCCAAACCCTCCCGCCACCGACCCCACAAGCCATAATCTTCACCTCCTCAAACTCAACAGCAACTCGTCTATCCACCCTCCTCTCCACCTTCTCCTCCCACCCCGCCGCCCCACCACCCGCCGCTAGCTGGGTCACAAAATGCATAACCTCCGAAACGCCCCGGAAGCAACGCGCCCGCTACATCCGTGCCTTCACAAAGGGCGAAGTGGGTATACTCGTGTGCTCTGACCTTGTCGCTAGAGGACTGGATATCGAGAACGTGGCCGTCGTCATAAACTATGAGGTCCCGGCGAGCGTGAGGGGGTACGTGCATCGG